>BRDA01084303.1:0-10163 GCA_036984385.1 Crenuchus spilurus | reverse complement strand
AAGATGAACATTTCAGACCCCTCCATGATTTCTAAGTGGGAGAACTTGCAAATTTGCAGGGTGTTCAAATACTTATTTTCCTCACTGTATATATCTAAACATAGAATATGGCCTTTGCAAAATGTTTGAAAGGTAATAAATTGAATTGGTTTCTGTCTGTTTCTCTTTGTTCCCTGGAGAGAATGTGTTCTCTTATTTTTGCTTAGAAAGGCAACAATATGTGTATCATGAAGAAGGGTGCCCAAACATTTGCATACAACATACTATGTGTAGTCATTTCCATAAATATTTGTAATTTGCCGTTTTCATAAAGCATGTAATGAATGCACCGGGTCTGTTGTTAATGAGAAGATATTGGCTTACTGCTCTGTTTTCTGTTAATTGTTGCAGTAGATCTTCATAAGAACATTACAGCATGTGTGCGCTGGTCTGCAGTACATTGTTGTCTGTACTGTTTTTGCTCTATTATCATGTTAAAAGCCTCCCTGGACCTCACGCTGAACGTGGCATCATGTTTTAGTCTTTGGAGTTGCTTCTCTTTAATCATCATTGCATATCAAATTTCTACTTCAAAACTGGTGAAGTGGCTGAAGCGTAAAATCTGCTCAGCAACAGCTCAGCCACGTTATGTCATGTGGTAGAAAGAGGATATTAAATGCAGTTTAGAGGAGATGTTTTGTATGTGAGTGATGTTTGGTACTTATGGAGGCCACTGGTGCAGTGCCGCTGTGTATTAAACACTCAGGTGTAATAGCAGGCTAGTCTGAGCTCTGTTTATAGCAGTTGTTGTCATCTTTAATGTGTTTAAGCCTTACGTTTCACAACTTTAACACGTTTAATAGTGCAGATGATTGTTGGATGTGATGAAGATGAGGTTGATGCGCCAGGCTGAAGCTACACCACAGATCTTTTCTCCTCTTTTGCTTCATCTGCCCATTTGACTTTTTGCCCATTCAAAAATATGGCAAATTATAATCTGGAGGCGCAGATGTTCCCTGTCGAGAGGAAGCGATAGGAGTGAAGGACCAAGAAAAACTTTAAAACATTTATTTGATTCTTCCTCTGCCCATGATTTCCACTGTGAACTCTTTGGGTGCTGAATAGTGGGCCCATCTGGTGCAGAAACTGGGACAAACTCTACTTTCGAGGGAAAAAAGGAGTGCTCTCCTGGCAAACAAGTCTCCAGAAGTATCCGTGGCATAAAAACTCTAATCACTGTGTGAATTCAGCCAACACACAAAGAACGGTGCTCACTCCGTTAAGGCTGTAGTAGCATTTGGATGTCACAGTAAGTTCTTAGTGAATAAAATACATTTTCTTCATGGATAATAGAAGTAGTTCTAAAACACTACTCAACTGCAAATTCCACCAAGAAAACCAATTATAGCTGATAAATATGATCACTGTATAACGGCATAATAACAAGAAGCTCAATGGACATCAGCACATTGTGTCAAGACAAAAAAGTCTGTATTCTAGTTCTTCTTCAGTAGGTATGTATCAAGATTTCAGACGTTTTTTCCTAATCCAAACCCCAGAAAAGGAAAAGACCAGGACATTTAGTGGTATATATTCATATATCATAAGCATGTTTTCAGATAAGATTGTGTCATATTTCTGCCCACCCCGTCATTCTCAATATTACCTTGTGTTGAGCGTTCTAGTGTAGTTTTTACCAGAGTGATTCTGAGGCATCAACAGCTATTAGCAATGCAGTCGGAAAGCCACACAGGTCCAAGCAAGCCTGCTGCTGAATCAATAGAACAAATGGAAAGCAATGCTTAGGATCACGGAGATCACACCTGAAATGGGTGCCCTGCCCTCCAACAGTCTTCTCCTCTTGGGGCCTCTCTGATCTCAGGGACACTACCAACATCATCATCCCTGCATCAGCTATCGGCAGCCTTAGCTCAATAAATCAATCGCTTTGCCGGGGGCTGCACTCAGGCATCGGCCCGTGTTCCTATTTTTCGCTTGTCACTCCCTAGAATCACTTATCAGACTGGAACAAGTTGATGCTTTGTGTGAAGGCCTTGCGAATGTTCATTAAGTTGTTTTCCAATGAGAGGGGAAGGATCGATACTCCAGGCGCTCTCACTGACTCATGCACGTCTGCTTCTCCTTTTCCATATGTGCCTGAGCACAGATTCTCTCAGGGGGATGGGACTTTTTCCCCCACCGCTGTTCGTGATCCCCCTGCAGAGAATCATATTCTGCATTTTACTTGTGTTTCTTCCTCCGTAACGTCTCCTTATAAGGTTTGTATAATTTTCTGCACCAGTAATTCATTTTTAGATGACCATTTTCAAAGCTGTCTTGGGATTAAAACACACACGCACAAGCACTCACACACAGTCACTCACGCACTCACACACACACTCAAATACACAGAGCTATAACATTAAAACCACCTCCTTGTATCTACACTTATTGTCCATTTTAGCTCCATTGAGCATACAAGTGCACTTTACAGTTTACAATTACAGACTGTTTCTCTGTACATTTTCACCCTTTCTTCAATGACCAGGACCCCCACAGAGCAGGTTTTTTGTCACTGCTGGATTGTTCTCAGCACTGCAGTGACACTGACCTGGTGGTATGTTGCACTTGTATGAGTGGATGAGGCACAGAAGTGCTGAGTGTTTAAAACACATCAGTAGTACAAAAGGTTAATCCGGAAGCATCCTTTGGGAAGCATCCTGTAACCACTGGTGAATGACTAAAGGATGGTCAACACAAACTGTGCACAGATTCTACTGTCTCTGACTTTGACAAGGTAGATCAGTAGTCGCGTTTCCATTGACCATGAAATATCACAAATTAGAATTGCGAATAAAAATTAGCTTAATGGAAACACTACAATTTAAAAAAAACTCTTTTTTAATAAAAGTCTTTTGCACTAAGATGAGGTGGTTTTTCAGTCGTATCGAAATTGGTTTATATCACAAAAGTGTGATGGAAACACTCAAACTGACTTTTTTCGCATTAAGGGAGTCACGTGATCAACAACGGGACGTTTCTATTGGTGAAAAAGACGACGAAGAAGAAGACAACAACAGAAAGTACGATGATGAAGATGACGCGGCATATTTGGAATAACGAGGAGAATCCTTGGACAATGTGCAGCTGCTCCACTAGAGATCTCACAGCATCACAAAGTTCATTAAAAGTTGAGTGTGTCATTATAAAATGTTGAATCCACAGCTCTTCTGTAAAACCATCGACTACAGTTTCCCAAAAATGCCGCATACGTAGCCGCTCCCAAGTATAAGGGGCTTGTCCCTCCAAAGCCTCGATAAGTCGTCTCCTCTGATGGCTGATGATGAGCACTAGTGCCGTGGTAGCAGTATGTATAAAGCTGAAGTATGTGTTTACATCCACTGCCGCCATGTTTGTAATGACTTATCACGAGAACAAACATATTCACACGTGATTTTATAAAAGTATTTCACATTTAATGGAAACACCACAACTGTGACACTTGTTTTGTCAAATTGTTTTTTCAACTAAACAGAATATCGATAAAGTTTTGAGCAAAACTGCAATGGAAACACGACTATAGTTATATACACTAACACACCACCACCACATCACTATCACTGCAGTGCTGTGAATGATCTACTACCCAAATAATACCTGCTGTGTGGTGGTCCTGTGATGGTCCTGATCAGTGAAGAACAGGTGAGAGGAGGATAATAAAGTACACAGAAACAGATGAACTACAGTCTGTAAGTGTAGAACTACACAACGCTCCTGTATGATCAGTGGAGCTGATAACATGGACAGTGAGTGTAGATATGAGGGCATATTTTTAATGTTGTGGCTGATTGGTGTATATGTCTTTTTTCCTAAATATTCATAGGATGTGTGTAAAGTGGGACGTGAATCATTTTGAAGCTTTAAGAATGTTTACGTAGTTTTTTAATAGAAAATCAAATCAGTATGCATTCAGTGTGGCCTCTTTAAAGGGAACGTGATTTGGTGAGGTTACAGGATTAGAAATCTTGAAAGGTCAGCAGGAAACTTGTTAAATTAACAAGTTTGGGTCATGTGACAGTGGCTGGAATAAAAAAAGAATAATAGCTTGCTCTTGATTTGACTTTTTATGAAAGTGAAGGTTATCGATTTGGACTACTGTTGTTTGAGATAAGCCCAGCGTAGGAAGAAGCAATATTGCAGAGTGTTCGTGCTTATTGCATCTCGCTGGCTCAAAACAAGCCCCAATTACAGCGGCAGTTTCCTTATTTTCAGAGAGGAGGCTTGCTCATGTTGGGAGCTGCTCATTCACAAACTTGGCAGACGTAACTGCCTGTTTCCCTCTAATGCTTCAGTGTTTCTCCACGGGGTGTAGAAGTAAAATACTCTAATCATTTTTCCCTGTCTTCTTTTCCTGAAAATTACTTTCTGAAATCGTGCCAAGGCAAGCCAATCGATAGTTCACAAACTTAGTTGCACAAAATTTCAGGGTTGTTCGCGACCTCCCGGCTTTATACCCTCAGAGATCATTTCATTTGTCCATTTCAAAAGCACAGCTTCTTGAATTCTCAAAGCAGACTGAAAGCATGGAGTCAGCAATACAAGCTGAGGATTGAGATATAGAGTAGATAATAGCATATTTTAGCTTGGATAGAGCTATGCATTGTGGTCCATATCCTTGTCACTATATCTACACTAGAATTCCTTTCCCATTTTTGAAGAATTTTTTTAAAGATGAAAGTGCTCCTTAAAATTTCTTTAGGTAGTCCACCAAAAAATATTTGGTTTAGTGATCATTTGTGACCCTGTCTGGGAAAACCCAGCCAAAGTCACTAGGTTACTTGTTGTTTTTATTTAAAAAAAATATGTAACCCTCTGGAGTCGGCTCTCCCGATGATGGCATATTAATAAAATTCAGCAAAAACACTTATATAACAGATTTTATTTTAGAAACAAAACCAAACATATCCTGGAAACCTTAAAGGTTCTAATTTTCAAATTCATGTGTATATATAGCTTGAACTGAAATATGTTTTAGAGTCACCTCACATTAGTTAAGCTTTAGAAATAAAACCACATACAATGTCTAAAAGCTGTAATGAGCAGTGTGTAGCCAACACCTCTGTTTATTCAGTTCTGAGCTCAAAAGTCTTGACTAGAAATGTTTAGAAATGTTTTAGTTTTTCACAATATATCAGCACATCGAATTTTTTGGGAAAGTCTGAGTTTAGAGCAGATTTAATCAGAATATAGATTTATGACACTCTTACTAACGTCAAGGCACATCAGCCTACATCAGGATGTATGAAAACCCCCTCAGGCTCCAGGTGGTTAAACTCACCAAAATAGTTGTTTTTGTGCAGTAAGCCATTCACTGAATGTACAGATTTTACCTGAAAAACTGGTTTCCATGACCCCTCGAGTGCTGATGTAGAACTACTTCTACTGCAGAGGGACACAAGCTTGTTGAGTTTCATTTGGCTCCTGAACTACTTCTCTTCACTGTAGAAATGTGTCTGAGCTCATGTGTCCACCCACCAAACGTGAGCAGGCCAGATGTCTTCAGCTGATGTAAACAGTGTGACTGTAGCCAGGCTCATCTTTCAGTATCATTTCTGGTAGATTTAGATTTGTTTGGATTAACTTTTAAGCATTTTTTATTTATTAATGTATTGTGACATTCACTGTTTTTAATCACAAATAACTGAGTAATTCAAAATGCTATATCTCGAAAAGTATAAGAAATAGTCTGAATTTTTGTGTGATGATTCCTTTAACAATACTATTTACAAATCTGTATGTAACTTGTATTTGAAAAATATTGACTGTGGCTGGGTTTTCGCAGGTGGGGTCACATTTTGTTTTGGACTAGAGCTACTAATTGCGGGTCATAAGCTTCCTTCACTTGTTAGCTACACCAACCTCTTAGCCGCAGTGCAAAACTGATTGTTATAGGGAAAAACTATGTAAAATTAATGAAAGTTAAATCCCAAGTGATAATTTTATTAATCCAGATGAGTTCAATTGTTTTCCTCCAAATCTCCTGTTCTGTTGGAAATCACTGGGTGGTTAATGAAATCCTAGCAGTCTTGGCCTAAAGCAGATTGAGATCACATGGCCCTGAAGGTGCCCAGCATGAGAGACAGATGGAAAGATCTGGATGTGACATCTCCATCAGCGTGACTGAGACTTTAGAAGCAGAGCTGGATGAAATTGGGGTTCATTTTGTCTTGGGAGACTCTTTCTCCTCCCAGTTCCCATAAATAGTCAACATTGCAGTGGCGTCCAAAATAACAAAATCGTGACTTTTCAGGCTCAGTTATCTATGTTTCTCAATGGTATTGCCTGTTTGTTTTTGGCAAATATATAGTTTGTACAATTACAATATCACCCATTAGTTTGGAGTCCCTCAGGATTTTATTACAGCACATTTTTATTTAATTTTTTTTTTTTCCTGGAAAAAACAAAACAAAAAACAAACAAACAAAAAATGCTAATTCCTCTGCTTCACATTTTATATGATGGAAAAGTGACTTAGGACAGTTTTATTGCTTTTTAATTCCGTTTTAGTGTCTCCCACAAGTTGACAGTGATAGGCTGTTTACTCTTGACCAGATTTTAAGCATACATTTTGCACAATGCATTATGAGAAATACACTAGAACAAAAGATATTAGCCCATAAACATCCTCAATAAGCACTGTCAATCACTAGAATATGATATATTAGTCCACAAACAACCTCAATAAACACTATTAATCACTATTATTTGGGCAGCACGGTGGCTTGGTGGTTAGCACGTTCGCCTCTAAGTGCTGAGGTCTTGGGTTCGAGTCCACATCTGAGCAGAGTTTCCATGTTCTCCCCGTGTCTGCGTGGGTTTCCTCCGGGGACTCCGGTTTCCTCCCACAGTCCAAAAACATGGAGATCAGGTGAATTGGATACTCTAAAAATTACCCTGGTGTGTATGTGTGTGTATGAATGTGTATGTCTGTGTATGTATGTATGTATGTATGTAAGCCCAGATATGGTTGGCACTCTGTCCTGGGTGATCCCCCTAGTGCTGGATGCAGTCCTCCAGGTGGATGGTCGCTTCCGGTTGAGAGTACGCTGTGCGCAATTGGCTGCCACTTCTCGCCGGTGTGTGTGATTGAGTGTGTGTAAATGGAGTGTGTTGATTATAAAGCGTCCTTGGGTTTGAGAAAGGCAATATATACGTGTAACAATCGTATTAATCACTAGAAAAAGAGATATTAGCCCATAAACCACATCAATAAAAAAGTAGTATTACTATGTGAGATAAGAGATGTGTTTCACACACATGTATATCTTTGGGAGTATGTGTAACATAAAAACAGCATTTTTGAGTAATTTCAAGTCTTCAAATGGCTATAAAAAAGACATTTCTACTGAAATAAAAGTACATGTCATAAAACATGTTCAATGTAACAGGTGACACCAAACTTTTGAGCAATGTTGAATATCAAATAATGGTAAAGGCTTTAACCCTCTGGAGGGTATTTCAGACACTGTGATGTAGTCTGACATGCATTTACTTTTTCACAAATTATACCTATCTATTTTTTTTTCAAAAGTGTTACACAGGCTTTAGTTCAGCACAAACTCAGCAACAACAGTGTCAAAACAGTAAGAGTGTCATAAATCTATATTCTGATTAAATCTGCTCTAAACTTAGTTTTCAGATGTGCTGATATATTGTAAAAAAACACTCTAAACATTTCTAGTCTAGACTTTTGAGCTCAGAACTGAATAAACAGAGGTGTTGGCTACACACTGCTCATTACAGTTTTTAGACATTGTATGTGGTTTTATTTCTAAAGCTTAACTAATGTGAGGTGACACTCTGTTTTCACTTGGCCATTAACCCTACATTAAATATTTATGAAATCGGCATGGAGCACTCAGGACATGTCTATTGTTCAGGTTCACTAAGAGGCTTTTGTTTGTCACCATTCCACAGATTCCTGGTCGCTGGAACCCACCAATGGAATGTCCATAATTAATATGTCATTTTCATATGAATGACAGAGAGCGTCTTTTGGCAGGAAAATATGCGCAGCTGTCTCTACTTATTTAAGCTCCTCTCACAAGAATCTAAAATCATATTTTGATTGTATATACTGTGTATATATATATATATATATATATATATATATATATATATATATATATATATATATATATATATATATATATATACAGTATGTACAGTGTATGAAAAGTATATCCTTTAATGTTTCCAGGGTATGTTAAGTTTTGTTTCTAGGTTAAAATCTCTGTTATGTAAGTGCTTTTGCAAAATTTTACTCAAGAGGGTAAATGTGTGTTGGGTTTTTGTATGTGAGCCTCAACAGTTTCTTTTTTCCATGAAATAGATATGAAACAAATCCTCTCCATGGCATGTCCTTGGCTATTTTTGTCTGACAATACAATATGAACTTGTGTGTAGTGTTTTAGTGTTGAGCAGACTGCTCAGTATGCCATGTTAATTAAAGCTACTGAGATTGCGGGGATGGCATAGACTGTTTTGTAATCTGGAGGGGGTCCAAGCACAGCATTCCCTTTTTAAAAAATGGCCCGTTTCCTTCACAGTGATGATGCCGCTTGGTACATGTAATCATGTTTAATTGCAACACTGAGAATTACAGGGTCCCTACCACTCCCTGTGTGCTTTAAAAATCATGTTGTAGGCTTCCTCTAGAAAGATGCGGATAGACTGATGTTGATTGCACTGCCATTCAGGTATGAAAATTTTTTTTTGTTGTTTTTCAATTATGGATTTATTTGAATCACAGTGGGGTGGTGGGCTGATGGTGGATTGGTGTAGGGGGAGCGGTTTTGGATTGACTGGATCAGAACATGAGGGAACATTCAGTAAGTCACTGTTCTTCACTATTCATCCCAATAAATGGAAGCCAGAAATAGACAGCATACAGGTAGTGTGGTCATCTGAATGGCAGATGCAGTGTTAAGCTGATGTTTCTTAGGGGCTTGGACTCAGTTTACAGTGTTGTTTTTATTCTTCAAACTGAGCAGACTGCAGATTTACTGGAACGGATGTCGATCTCCATCTTCACCTGCTGCATCCCATGGGTCAATCAATCACCAGACTTTGGCCTATTCATCACTCTGTGGGAGAAACTCCAGGCAGTTGCCAGCAGCACATGTCCCATTTAAACACATGGCATACATCAGTCTACAAGCACTTCACCGGCTTAACTGATCGTCCACTTCATAGGGGTTTATGAGACCACACAGACGATTTGGACAAAATATGGCAGCATGTGAACCTCAGATTGAATGTAATCTCAGCTAATCTGATATATGCTAATTTATTGTTAGAGAGTGTATGTGCCCTTTACAGTAACAACACATTTGGCAAACATGCAAGAAGACTATAAGTTAGCAAGAGCAACTCTGCAAAATTCCGGCTTCAGTGACTTTTTAATAGGCTTTTATTAAAAAGTATGGGCTGGTTTTTCATACAGATTTGTGCTCCATTATTTGATAGATATTTTTCCCCTCTCCTAATACTGTTTATTCCGGCACCTCTAACCATCCAGACAAAAAAAAAACATTTAAAATTATAGCCAGACATTTCTGAATGTATATACTTACAATCAGCGCTCTAGTTAACATCTGTTGATTACCGTGGGTAGCACGGTGGCTTAGTGGTTAGCACGTTCACCTCTCAGCGCTGAGGTCTTGGGTTCGAGTCTGCATCTGAGCGGAGTTTCCATGTTCTCCCCGTGTCCGCGTGGGTTTCCTCCGGGGTCTCCGGTTTCCTCCCACAGTCCAAAAACATGGAGGTCAGGTGGATTGGATACTCTAAAATTGCCCTGGTGTGTATGAATGTATGTATGTGTGTATGCCCAGATATGGTTGGCACTCTGTGCTGGGTGATCCCCCTAGTGCTCGATGCAGTGCTCCAGGTGGACGGTCGCTTCCAGTTGAGAGTACGCTGTGCGCGACTGGCTGCCGCTTCTCACCAGAGTGTGTATGAAGTGTGTTGATTGTAAAGTGTCCTTGGGTGTCTAGAAAGGCGCTATATAAGTATAATGTGTATGTATGTATGTACAAACCGGATTCCAAAAAAGTTGGGACACTAAACAAATTGTGAATAAAAAATTAATACAATGATGTGGAGATGGCAAATGTCAATATTTT
>BRDA01084298.1:0-10416 GCA_036984385.1 Crenuchus spilurus | reverse complement strand
ATGTGTGGCTGATAAATGGTAGATCTGCTATCTTGATATCTTTGCATGATGTTTGTTCAATGTCAACCCAAGTCTGTCTGTCTGATGGACATGAATCCAGTTTAGTATATGTTGTAACTCCCAGCTAACACAAGAACATTCCAGGAACACTGCGAGAAAGTTCCAGTTAGGTTATGCGAACGTTGTGGTGTGGAGTTCTTGCTTGGTTATCAAAACGTTAGGTGTGAACATTAGGCTAGAACGTTTTTTGTGGTATCATTCTTGCATGGTTCTGTTAAATGACAACGTTCCTGGAACGTTCTTTGAAGGTTTTGACTAAAGTTTGAACAAACCTAGATATAACGTTCCAACCTAACGTTAGCCTAACGATGAACAAATGTTCCCTGTTTGTCACCTGACCGGGTGTATAATAATAATAACATTAAGGGAATGTTCAAAGAACGTTCTAGCCTAATGTTCACACCTAACGTTCTGATAACCAAGCAAGAACTCCACACCATAACGTTCGCATAACCTAACTGGAACTTTCTCGCAATGTTCTTGCAACGTTCTTGTGTTAGTTGGGCTGTGTTGCATGAAAAAAGCTGAAATAATGATTTTAATTTGATGTAAAATCATATTTATGCACGTGTAACTGTAGTGAGGCAAGAGGGGTAAGATGCCCAGTGAGGAAACCACACAATGCAGGTAATACTGCCCCCAAGTGGTCAAAACCAGAAGCTCACAGCTGATGCTTGCTGTAAGTATTTGTACATTAACCTCATTTGAGCTCAGATTGTACCCTCATATGTTCACATTTACAACTCTGAGTTGATTTTATTCAAAACATTAAATAAGGCAGCAGGAGACTGAGGCTTTATCACGGCAAACTCTGATTGAAGCCTCTGAATCATCGTACTGTATGCCATTATCACCGACAGGCCGACACGCCAAATATAAACCTTACACGAGTAGTGAGACGCATTCATGCTGTTTAGACAGCAATCTGCACGGATCACACTTCTAAAACAAGATTATGTAAAACTATGCTAACATCTTTGTTAGTATGGTAATGACCCACTGCTCAGAGCACCGCACAGGACAGCCGGGTGTACCTCACTTATTATTTAGTGACAGAATCAAAGACCAGCACTAGAGTTCGTCCTGGTCGTGCCAGCATCATTCTGCAGTGCAGCGAGTGCTCCTGGTGGGCCAGTTTGAGGCCTGGCTCCTCTCAGCTCTCAGGATTCAGCAGCAGCTGCTCCGGTCCCAGACAAATTTAACTGTGGCACTTAGGGGAGAGATCATAACAAGAGATAATCAAAGAGGAACGGAGGAGCAAATCCCATCAAACAAGACCCATCTCCAGGCAGGAATGGAGGGAGGGATTGGTGGGGGAAAACGTGGTGATCCCTTGCTAGGCTTCTGTTCTGGGCTTTCTCTGCCTGGCGGTGTAGCCGAGATATTTTTTCCTCCATCGTCTCTCCGCCTCTTGTTATTCTCAGGGCACTGTGAGTCATAATGGGTGATGCCACAGTCACTCACGCTCTCCCCATCCATCCCTCAACCCCCCACCTCCATCCCTCCACATCTACACTCCTTCTGTCCTCTCTCTCTCTCACACACACAACACACACGTCTTAGCTGGAGAGGGAGGATGAGATCCAGATTGACGGCACAAATATGGGTTTATGTGTGAGTGCGGCTGACAGAACGTCAAACGTGCTGAGAAACAACAGAGAGAGGAGCCCAGGTGAGGCACATGTGACGCATATTGATCCCTCCTGAGCCTCTCCATTTCCCTCAGCCCGAGTCCCAGCAACAGCACCAGTTAAGATGGCTCCTGTCTGACATGTGACGAGTGTGTACGGCGCTCAGTCCCGGAAACCTGCAGCGACTTCACACGAATAACAACTGCAGTGTTTTAACACAGAACCAGTCAGAACAGAACTGTCTCTAGTCTGGTGCCATGCTCAGAAGACACATAAGACATCTTGAGTTCGAGTGCCCATGTGGGTGGAGTTTGTTCTCTCCGTGTGGGCGGGGTTTCCTCCGGAGTCTCCGGTTTCCTCCATCAGTCCAAAAGCATGGAGGTCAGGTGAAGCTGATACTCTAAATAGACCTGGCGTGAGTGTGTGCCCAGTGATTGGCACCCTGTCCTGGGTTTATCTGAAATAGCGGAATGCCCTGCACAGCACCGAGTGAAGGGGTGTGAGGACTGATTAGGATTTAGCAGGTTAAGAAGACGGATGACCACATGAATCCAAGGAACAAACCACTTTTATTTAGACTCATGCCCAAAGACACATTTCCCCTTTCACGGCCCGGACACACCTGTGTGTATGTATTATTACACTGAGAGTAACAGATACTGTTAACATGCTCAATGTGGAATATTCAAGCATAAACAAACCCCAGACTGCTGAGGTCTAGAAGCACTGAGGAGGATCATATTATCAATTATGTTCATCAGTAAAATGCTAAAAATGACTGGAAACAAAATATCTCTGAGCTGTTTAAGTCAGAGATGCTATCTGCAACAATTCTGCACCAAACCCCACCCACAGTCCCTGCCACCTTTCAGCTCAACAAGCTCCTGTTTGGAAAGATGCCCTACTGATGAGGAGGACGTTTCCTGCTGCCAGTGGCAGAACGCTGTGGATCTGAACAGCGTGATGAACTCAGGGCTGGTGAAGAGAAAGGCTGCAGGCCAGTGAAGGAAAGTGGGGGGATCAATCAGAGAGTGGGAGACGGGCACTGTCTCCTCTGGGGACGCTGTGGGTTTGAGTGCCGGAGGCCCAGACTTCCTTCATCTCTATATTTTATAAATGAGTGTCCATATCATCTTTTCATGGGTAAGAAAGTATCATCATCATCATCATCATCATCATCATAAGGAACAATGGACACTTCATAACCACAAAAGTGTTTTTGCTCAACGAAATGAAGGATGGTGGCACAGGTAACGTGGTTCCCACTGACAGGAAGTTGTTAGGCACTGTTGCTATACTATGATTGCTAACTGGGTTGCTACGCTGTTGCTATGTGGTTGCTAAGTGGTTGCTATGGTGCTTTTATAGTATTGCAGGTGGTCAGTAGGTGTAGTTGAACATGAATGGGAGCCTGTGGGAGGAAGGAGGGATGAGGAAAAAGACAGAGAGATGAGTGTGGGTCATGCTCGGGGTCTGTACTGAGACGGTGTCTGTCAGTCCAGCAGAAGTACAGTAGATGGAGGTGTCGTTGCTGCTCAGACTGAGCACGGAGCAGCGCTGATGTCTGAAAATGAAATGTTGTGATTTGTGGGATTGAGGCTGAAGGTCCCACCGTGTCTGAAGTATAAGTCAGTGAAGCTGAGGGCTGACTCAGGACCTGTGCGGGCGGTTGTTTATGGCCCGGCGATGTGCATTGATTGTCTTCAAGCAAATCAAAATAAATAGAAACACAGGAGGCGTTAAAGGCGACCTGAGATCTGACAGCTATACTGCAGCACAAGTCCATGTGGGAACGTCTCGCTGACAGCTAATTCCACCACTCTCCTGACAAAGGACGCCGTTTTAATTACAATCACTTGCACACAAATGCTGGTGCACACTGGAAAGTTTATTTCTGTTTGGAGCCCCGAATTATTATTCCCTTCATGAGCCGTCAAGCCTGGCACTTCTACTTTTCCTCAGAACTCTAATGGCTTTATAATACCTGTCAGTCATCCTGACGTGTGCTGAGATTGTGGCTTTGTTGAGATTGAACGTTTCAGCACAACAGAAAACATCTGTGAGACCATCTCCAACACAGCCGAGATAAACAGAGAAACATCTTATACAAACGTCTCATTTCTCTGTAAGAGATACACTGTTAGACAAAAGTATGGGGACACCTAATGAAATCAAGGCTATTAAAGTCTTTACTGTCCGGTGAAGACTTAGCGCTAGACTCCAAAGCTTTACTGGGACGATTTGACTGCTGTCAGGATGTTGGACGATCACCACCTCCAGCTCATCCCCATCTTCTCCACCTCCTCCTCAACTCCTCCACCTCATCTCCACCTCCACTACATCCTCCACAACTCCTCCACCTCATCTCCATCTCCTCCACCTCATCTCCATCTCCACTACATCCTCCACAACTCCTCCACCTCATCTCCATCTCCTCCACCTCATCTCCACCTCCACTACATCCTCCACAACTCCTCCACCTCATCTCCATCTCCACCACCTCATCCCCATCTCCACTACATCCTCCACAACTCCTCCACCTCATCCCCATCTCCACTACATCCTCCACAACCCCTCCACCTCATCTCCATCTCCTCCACCTCATCTCCATCTCCACCACTTCATCTCCATCTCCTCCACCTCATCTCCATCTCCTCCACCTCATCTCCATCTCCACCACCTCATCTCCATCTCCACCACCTCATCCCCATCTCCACTGCATCCTCCACAACCCCTCCACCTCATCCCCATCTCCACTACATCCTCCACAACTACTCCACCTCATCTCCATCTCCACCACCTCATCTCCATCTCCTCCATCTCATCTCCATCTCCTCCATCTCATCTCCATCTCCTCCACCTCCTCCACAACTCCATTACCTAATCAACAACTCCTCCTCGTCCTCCTCCTCCTCCTCTTCAACTCCATCACCTCATCCCAAACTCTGGGAGGCTTCAGACATGGTGCCAACAGGTTGATGTTTAGTCCATGCTATTGGCAGTACTTCTCTACAGCTGCATTTCTACATCTGTGATAAGCATTCACATTCAATAGAAGGGGTGTCTCTAAACTTTTGGACACACAGTGTACATAGGCTTAAGGCTTGAGTAAAATAGGCTGTCAGTGTAATATGCTGTCATCTATCTGCAGCCATTAGACTCTTCCACTCTGACACAGTGCTGTGATGAAGAAAGGATTCACAGTAAATGTAGATCCCAACTTTGACTTTTAAACAGATTTTAAGCATTTTGTGTGTTTTTCAATCATAAACTGTCAGTGATACACATCATAGTCTCACACACAGCACTGTAGTACATGTAGAGTTGTGGCTTTTTACACGTGACTGTGCCCAAAATAACTTCAGTAGTGCTCAACTGTAGTAATGAGAACAGAGTTTACGTAGTTCAGACCCAGTGTTACAGAGTGTATTACACACATAAAACTACACAAAGTACAGCCAGTAAAGTATCATTTACTACTGTAAACAGTACCAATCAACTAGAACCAGCAGCATCCAGGTCCAGTACTGATCCAAACACAATATACAAATACAACATCAACCAAGGATACCATCACCCAGGTTCAAGGCAGGTGCGGACAGTCAAGGACACACACTAACACACCACCACCACATCAGTGTCACTGAGAATGATCCACCTGCTCTGTGGGGGGTCCTGAACATTAAAGAACAGAGTATACAGAGAAACAGATGCACTACAGTCTGTACAATGTGCACCTGTATGCTCAGTGGAGCTGAAATGAGACAATGTATGAGACAGTGAATGTTGAGAGTCCAGACACAAGGTCCGGAACACACAGAACCACACAAGGTAACCGATCACAGACTCATCATCAGAGTGAGTTATCAGTCATGGTTTCTATTTCTCAGGTGTTTGTGGGACCGCAGGTGAAACATCTAGTGCCAAATCTAGAACCTCTGAGAGACCATGAGAACAGAACGAGATGAGAAACGTCTGAGTTTAGAGCTCTGTGTGCCGTCTGTTCTCCCTAATGTGGAGCAGAGTAGCGCGGGGCGTTTCCCAACCACAAACACACAGTCCTGCAATGGACAATCTGTCAGGACCATCTGTCCAGAACCGGGACCGGTCTGAGGCATTCACGTCCTCTCCCTGTGTCTCTCAGCCGTCTGCTGATGTTCAGGTATGAGCGCAGCAGAGAAATCTCAAAACAGGACATCTCCTTTACATCTCACTAGCGTCTCATAGATAACAATGAAACACAAAGCAGAGTTTTGGAGTCTCTCGTCTCAACTCTTAGCAGAGATCTCAGTGCAGTCTCACATTTAAAACTCAATACAAACTCAATCATTTCTCATCCTCTCTTTGGATCTTATATTTTATCTGGACCAGCTGTATCTTATGTCTCAAGGAAATATCATAGTGTCACTTGAGCAATGAACGAGAAATAAATGTCCATGTAGGACACCTGGGCAGTAAACCATAGAGGTGAAGTAGTGAGACGTGAGAGAAGATGAGACATAACAGGAAGGTCCAATCCTTGTGTACATACACCCATCAGTCAGAGTGTGACCCACTACTACACCCTTAAAAATAAAGGTATTAGAAGAAGCACTTTTGGTTCCCTAAAGAAACAATCCATCAATCATTCAATCCATCCATCAATCCATCCATTCATCAATCAATCCATCCCTCCATCCATCCATCCATCCATCCCTCCATCCATCCCTCCATCCATCCAACCATCCCTCCATCAGTCAATCCATCAATCATTCAATCCATCAATCCATCCATCAATCAGTCAATCAGTCAATCAATCAATCCATCAATCCATCCCTCCCTCCCTCAGTCCATCCATGTATCTTCTGCTTAATCCTGACCAGGGTCATGGACTTTCCTACTCTTTAGACATTGCAGTGATTCACAACAAAGCTCTACTGCACATCGGCCTGTGACAGCACAGGCTTATATAACATAAAACAGTCTGAGCTCTGAATATGTTCAGTGGCATCAACACTTTACCACCAAATCCTGTAGGTTATTAGACTTGCTAATATTGGGCCACTGGGGCCCATCTGAGGCCCATCGCTGGTTCGGTCGCCTGGCATTACATGACATGAGCAAAGCACGTAACCACCAATTGGTCCCTGAGTCCCATGTACATGGCATGTGTGCCCACTAGTGTGTTCAGTAATATGTGTGATGAGAGAAACTGTTAAGGTCAAACTCCCCTGTCTGCAAGGTTGTGCACTTTCACCTTCACACAACACAGTCCGCTACCAAAGATGTTCACAGCTGCTTCTCAAGAAGAAAATGTGGGTTTATTTCCCTGCTGCGCCAGATTAGACTGGTGCTATGTCACCAGCCCCAGCTGAGCATCCTGGAGCGTGCAGTGAACATTCTCCTCACACTTCTGTGCACCCTCCGCTAACCTGCACTCTCCCCAACTGGCATGTGGCCACACATAATAGGATTATGGAGGATTTAGATATCCGCTCTCTGGGCATTCCAGGTTACGGCACGTCTGAGCTTCCTTTTTGCCCGTCTGGAGGGAGATATAATGAGCCCCTCGCTGAGGGAAGCTTGGTGAAGACGGCGTGCCCTGGGATGGACAGCAGGCTGCGATTTGGCCTCTGTGCTGCGACGTCAGGAGGAAAGAAAGAAAAACTCTCAGCTCATATCTGTTTTTTCAGGGCGTCTCTTTCTCTTTCTCAGGCTGAGACAATGCCCTTTAAAAGCGGACAATAGCACGCTGTTGGCAGCACATCTCGGCACTCTGCGGCACCACAGCTGTTTCCTGTTTAAGATGCAGTGCATCACCACCTCACTCAGGAGAAGCTTCTGAAAGAGCCTCGGTTCCAGTGCACGCTCGACAAATCCAGCCTTAAATGGCACCAGCAGAAAATGTCATGTGTCAACTTGACTTATGGGACTTGTGCTTTGCTTTCTTCTAATCACTCTCTAAACATGTATTAAAGAACCGCGCGGGAGACGGAATGTGATTTGAAATGTCAAGATGTCAAGCCGGACACGTTCGCCTTTGACTGTAAACACGGCTTTTTGTATGTCGGTTCTTCTACAGTTAAAGTGTCGCACCGTCGCTTCTCATCTGATTACAGTTCTGTGGATGATTATGGAGCCCATTTGATTGAAGTGTTTTGGGTGAACATGATGACGCTACAGGAAGCCGCTAGATAAGTGTGTCGCTAATGTGCAGGTGCATCTTCACCCACCTGGCAGAGCAACCAGGGTCCAACTCGTGGTCTGCTCAGCACCTCTTTTCATTGACTGAGCACAGTCCAAACCACTTAGAATGTCTTTCTGTCATTTATTTGAACAACCGTGCGAAGAAAAGTGCTGAAAAGGTCTAATAGCTTAATGACTGAGGCCCTACGGTCACACGTCAATTTGTTAGGGCACTAGTCATCAAATGTGTTGACACACATTAGGCAGCCACTCTGATCCAGAAACACGTACAGTTATAATCATGTTACACATGTCGGTGAATGCAGAGTTAGTATTATTAGCAGAGTTACTGTAGTTTTGTGTGATTGCAGGGATGAAACCTCTGCCGCGTGGAGCTCAGCCGTGTTATGCACTACACTATTCCAACACTACACCAAGTTCTACAGTGAAGCAGTTGTTCCTTAATTGTAGGTTCTGAACATGTCTTTGATATTTTGGATTCAAACGTGAGGGTCCAAGTGTATGTAAACTTCAAAACCAAAGCCAAACTAATGCCCGGTTTTTTGGGCTGAGTGAGCTGTGCTTCACTGAAAGCTGATGCTACATCAAAGCTGGTTCCTGAGAGAGATCTTCCCTCACAGCTCAGACATCTTTCTCGTGCAAATCGAGTCACTCAAAGTCACTGAAGTGTGTGTTTGTGAATATGAATTAAACTGTGAGCTCTTAAATCTGTGATATTTTACATGTTCCCGTTTATTTATCACAGCCTTTGTTATGATGTTTGTGATGACTGTGGCTGAACAATCTCTGGCCTAAATTACTTTTAGCTCCTCCCAGATTCATTTTTTCATTTTTTTGTATTTGGTTACATTGTAAATGAGGGACACCTTCAATGTATCTCGAGTTTAAATAAAGGTGAGTGATTGACTGATTGATGTTTGGTACCCCTGCAAGAAGGGTCATTAAGTTCAGCACAGGTAGGGCTAGAAATGAATATTAAAATATTCTGCTCTTTATGAGATTTTTTTTCTTTTTTCTTTTTGCTAAATATAGTAAAGGAGCCACATCAAGTTTTAGTACTAGCTTAGAACACTAGAGGGCGATCTGTGTGTATCAAAGTAAAAACATACAGTTCTTACCATAAAAATGGACACAAACCAGGAACACAAACTACTGTAATGGGTTATACTGTATATGGGTATCATTTTACTGAATAACTTCTGCCAGTGTGGCTTAAACACAATGAAACCTGACCTCCACATGTAACTCATCTGCACAGTGAAACACACACACTAGTGAACACACTAGGCTGTGAGAACATGTGCCCGAGGCAGTGGGCAGCCCTATCCATGGTGCCTGGGGAGCAGTTGGGGGTTAGGTACCTTGCTCAAAGTCACAGTCATGACCTGCCAATAAGTGTGTGTGTGTACAGTTCAGTGTGTACTACAGTCACTAACTGTACATCAGGAAGGTGGAGCTAGGAGAGAGGAGAGATTCTGGTAAAGTGGCATTTACGTGTACACAGTGTAAACTAATACAGCTGTGCTTGTTACACTCATATAAATGCCACACAGAGCCAACATACCATGGCACTGCGGTTTTGAGAATGGTCCACCACCTGAATAATACTTCTGAATCTATATTTCGTTGAAGGGGTTATTGTGCTGTGCCAGTTTAGTCTAGAAGATAGGTGCCAGTTTATTATAGGCCGGATGCTCATTTGTGTGCAACATGAAATCTTTTTTTGACTTTCTGAGCCAAAATGAGAACAAAACAGAAAATCTGAAGTGTGGGCTTTGTCCTAGGGACCTCACCAGGAACACGAGTGCCTGGTTCACAATCTGCTTTCAGCACTAGCCGTTTGCTGCCAGCTGCTGCTCCTGCTGATGCATGCCACGCGATGGGATTACAAACGTACCGGCAAATCTCAGGGTAATCCGTTGAGGATTGGCTTCATAGAAGCTTGTACGTTGGCAGGTGGAGAACGTCCTGGTGACACGCGTTCATAATTCATTCACTTTTCCTTGTTTATTTCAGATACAAATAACAGCATCTCTCCGATCCGCCCGCAGGGTTCTTCAAAAGCAAGGAGAGCCTGGAAGGCCCGGCTCAAATCGATGCATTATGCATGTCATCCGCGTCCAGTCTGGGCCAGCCTGTAGCTGAGCTTCCTCACAGAACTCAACCCAGTCTTAGTCTTAGGAACTGGAGACAAATGCCAACTCTGTCCATGGCAGAAAGATCAGTTAGTCACAGTGAACGTCCATTACCTCAATCCATCTCCTTAACACCACGTTTGGATGGCTTTTACACGCTGGCTGGCATTTTAGACAACCAGTACAGGTCTGAAGGAACCTTTTGTCAGAGCACTTTGAACAAATCTGATTGGCACACTTTACAGCCTTTGTTTAAACTTCAGACGGTAATTGGCCACTGTAACTATTTCTAATAATATATTGAAAGCCCTTAAATAATTACTTACCAGCACAGGCCCAGGACTGCACTATCGTCTATTTCAATCACAGTAAAGCGAGTTCTTAGCCTCATTACTATTCTAGCA
>BRDA01084296.1:5437-15576 GCA_036984385.1 Crenuchus spilurus | reverse complement strand
AGGTGGGTTGTTGTTTATTTTTTTCCATGATTTGAGTGACTGTGGTGATATGGTGGCTCTCTCCTTGACTTTGATCTGTCAATATGGCTCTTTTTTAAAAAAAATAGTGAGGATCACTGGCCTACGGTTTTAACTTTGCTTGATTCATTCATTCAAATTACTAGCGTTATTTCACTTACCCATCCATCTTGCTGGTCCATTATGGGTGGGTTTTACATCATTTCTTCAAATAAACAGACAGATAGATAGATAGAGTTTGGTGGACAGACAGATGGATGGATGGATGAACGGGCGGACGGACAGACAGACAAATAGATACATAAATGGTCAAAACGAGGACCACATTGAGAAGAAAAGTGAATGTTCAGCTGATTTAAAACCTCCTAAAACCCAAACTCTAGACAACCCAACACGTTATGTCCACACATATGGACACCAGGTCCAAGGAGGTTAAAGTTTAATGCGTGTTAATACACAGAGCGTCCATTTGTTTTGTGTAATGATTTCAGACAGTCTGCTATGAGTCCTTATCTGACATACAGGACTAAGCAGTAGGATATTGTAATCTACATTCCTCATCACTTAAAGCTGTTTTTTATATTCTGACCCTGTGGATGTTAATTTGGGGGTGAAAGTGGCCCGAGGTTCCTTGGTCTTGAGTACTCTGAGATTAACCTTGAGCAAGATCAAATGTTGATAAGATAATGTTCTGGGACCAACTGAAGTAGTTAAAGGATAATGATAAAGTGAACTTTATTGTCATTCAGACTCTGCAATAGGGATTGTACAAGTGAACAAAATTGCATTTCTCCAGATTCCAATGTGTAAAATATATAGTACACAGTGCATTAATCTATACATATTTGACTAAACATATTACATAATGACATAGACATAGGAATGTCATTGGATTTGGAGTACAGTGTTAAAAAATCATGCCCTGTGGGTATGGATATAAGTACTGAATGTTATAAATCTCTGAATACTCCACATATTACACCATGAAACCTGACTGTAAGACTTGCACTATTGAAAAGGTGCAAACACTAATTATTGCACAACTATATCTGCACTTGAAGATGTGATTGTATGTGTTTGTTAGTGGTATGTGTTCAACAGTTTTGAAGGTCCACCGTGTTTCTGTGTGTGTGTGTGTGTCAGTATTTAATGGGAGTTTAGAAGTCTGATAGTTTGTGGGTACAAGCTTTTGCCGAGCCGGTTTGTCTTGCAGTGAATGCTGTAGTAGCATTTGCCGGAGGACAGAAGCCTGAACAGTGCACGGGCAGGGTGATGATGATCCTGCTGGCTCTGCTGAGGCAGCGTGACGAGTGCAGTTCCTGTACTGATGGAAGTGATGTCGCTGTGATTTTCTCAGCTGTTCTCACCACTCTCTTCCATCAATACAGGAACTGCACTTTTTTACTGAACATAAAGCCATTGCAGTGGTCAACTGTTTTGAGGATTTTAAGCAACTTTTGAAGGTAATTGCTTACTCTGAAGATACAGGATGTTGTTGATCTTAACAACATAATTGTTGATGCTTGTGCAATCACTGTCAGATGTTTTGGTGAAAGTTCATCAGGAATGGGAGAAAACATATTAATAACATTCTGTAGCCCTTGTGGCACATTTTTTGGCTTTCACATAAAATCATGAGGATGAAAATTGTAAAATTCACCTCTAATGAACGATACTGTACACTAACAGAGTTATTCTTAACTTACAGAAGCAAGAATGGACATCTGCTCATTTAATTAGAAATGTTAATTAGAAAATGAGTGTGGTATCATTTCTGTTCTGCTGGAACACCGTGGTCATTACTGAACAGCTGAAGGTCACTGGTTACTTGTGAAGGATGTTGGCAGCTGCACATCTGTGAGAGTTATACGAGAGAGAGAGATAGAGAGAGAAAGAGAAAGAGAGAGAGAGAGAGAGAGAGAGAGAAAGAAAGAGAGAGAGAGAGAGAGAGAGAGATCAAAGAGGAACCAGAACAGAGGTGCAGGGAGTGGGGAGGACTTCAAAGACTTAAAAAAAAATTTTGGACTTCCAAACTGGACTCGCACTGATTAGGGAGGGGAAGTTGGAGTGAAAAGTGAGTGAATGACTTAAAATGCAATGGTTGATTTCTATAAAATTTATTAGTGTATCTCCAAAATTACAACATTGTGAAAAAGTACTTTTATTTATAATTTGAGTTTTGTATATTTGTATATTTTTTGTATATAATAATAGAATACAGAAATACAGAAGAGAGATTAATTAAAGTAACAATTAATAAAACATAATTAATATAAAATAAATTTACCTTTTTGAATTCAATTATGAACATGATATTCTAATATATATATATATGTATATGTAGAGAGAGAGAGAGAGAGCATGTTTAAAAATACAGTAAAAAAAAGCCTGTGAACCCTTTGGGATTACCCCTATTTCTGCATGAATTGGTCATTAATTATGTTCTAATCTTCATCAAAGTCACAACAATAGACAAACACAGTCTGCTTAAACTAATACAGCATACATGTTTTTATTGAACACAACATGTACACATGAACACAACTACGCATAGGGAGAGTAGTAACAGTGCTGAACTTTCTCCATTTGTAGACAGTCTGACTTATCGTAAACGCATGAACATCAAAGATTTTAGAGATACTTTTGTAACCCTTTCCAGTTCATGTATGTCAACAATTCTTGAATGTAGGTGTTCTGAGAGCTCTTTTGAGCGAGGCATGGTTCACATCAGGCAATGCTTCTTGACAACAGCAAACTCAGAACTTTTAATAGGCATGGCAGCTTTAACTAACACATCCAATCTCATCACATTGATTGGCTCCAGGTTGGCTGACTCCCAGCTCCAATTAGCTCTTGGAGAAGTCATTTAGCCTAAATGTTCACATACTTTTTCCACCCTGCACTGTGAATGTTTACAGATTGTGTTCAATAAACGAATTAAAATATATAATTTTTTTGTGTTGTATTAGTTTAAATTGACAGTGTTTGTGTATTGTTGTGACTGTGGTTCACATATGTTTTCTTGCAAATGTACATATATAACTTAAACAATTATTAACTTAAAAGCTTATGACATTCTCATAATTAGCCAGAAGCCAGATTTAAGAT
Source organism: Crenuchus spilurus (assembly GCA_036984385.1). Classification (NCBI taxonomy): domain Eukaryota; kingdom Metazoa; phylum Chordata; class Actinopteri; order Characiformes; family Crenuchidae; genus Crenuchus; species Crenuchus spilurus. The sequence goes on along the minus strand of BRDA01084296.1, from coordinate 12,450 downwards.
GGATATTTCACTGGCCCATTTCCTCTGAAAAGACTCTTGACCAAGTAAATATTACTGAAAAACTCTTTTATGTCAATAAAACATTTGCAGATATTTTTTCCACAGTCTAATTGAATAGTAACAGTAAAAATCATAACATGAAGGCAAAGGTGTGTTCAGGCCTTTGTCCAGGTCTTTTGAGTCTTCTGCATACATGTGAAAGTGTTACTCTTTGTTCATCTTTACATTATTTCCATTTATGGGCTTTATGTTCAGGCGGGCCTATTACCTGTGATGTCACACATTCCATGACACGCTTGCTGGGTGTTTGTGAGTCTGTGTGCTTTATTTCAGCTATGTGAAGGTCAGAGGTCATGGGGTTAAAGCTGACCCGTCGCATCATCTGAAAAGCCTTGGCAGTGTTTGTTCTCCAACCAGCAGATTCCAGTACAGAGTCAGACTCACTCTCGCATGATATATATCAGGCTATACAGTACTAACACCAGCAGATGACAGCAGGATTATCACTCGCTTTACTGTTCAGAATCATCCCAGTGTGACTGGAAAAGTCAACTCCGGTGTTACTTCCTGACCTACTTTCTCAAAGGCAGAACCACGACGAGCAGCTTTACGTCTGAAATCAGTGTTTAAAGCAATATTTCTGCTAGTGTTGCATCAAGAACTGACAGTATGGAAATGTTTCTCAGTGATGGTAATCAATTCTACCCTCTAACTTTCAATGCTTGCAATAGTTTCTAATACACATAAGTTAACTAATTTAACACTGTATTTGCTTATAACTGAAGAGTTCTGTATGGATTACAGAGATTACATGTTAAAAAGAACTGACATGTTAGTTAGCTGTAAAATGTTGAAACGTGTCCATTCTATCAGATAGACATGCATTAAAGACAGTGATGAGTGTTTTTAGTTTATACCCATAGCATCAATTTGTTACTGAGTATTATGATACTACACTTCTTAAAAAATATATTTTTTTATTTTTATTTTTTATTTTAATTTTAATAATAATTTTATTACTTATTATTATTATTATTATTATTATTATTATTATTTTATTACAAGTATATAATAGTATATAAATTATTATTATTATTTCTTATTATTATTATTATTATTTCTTATTGTTATTATTTCTAGAAGTGTTTAAAGCTGTTGTATGTCATTTTATCTAGTCAGCTTATTTCACTGGCATACATTACCCAACTAAAACACTGATAATCCGAGTGAGTGATTGCCCATCGGTCCGGTCCAAGGCTGATGGAAGACTGATTACTATTCTCTGCATGATGCTTCCCTGGATCAGCTGCCCACCAACAACCAACTACTGTGGCCTGCTCCAGATGCCCTACTCTACTGCCCACATTGGAGTTCATAAGGACTTTCTGGCCGTTATCATTGCTACCACTGTCATCATCATTCCTGTCCCACTACTGTCACCATATCTGTTCACCTGAACATTACAACAACATATGATTATGATTTATCACAAACTTAGAATTAGCAGACCAGAGGAGGATGGGTCCCCCATGTGAGTCTGGTTCCTCCCAAGGTTTCTTCCTCCAGCTCTGATGGAGTTTTTCCTTGCCACTGTCACCGTTGGCTTGCTCACCAGGGATTAGGGATTAATGATTTGATTATCACTAACCCTGTAAAGCTGCTTTGTGACATCAGTTGTAAAAAGCGCTTTATAAATAAATTTGATTTGATTTGATTTGATAAGGCCTAAACCTGGTCAACATACAGATCTGGCCCACATACCACATTGATTGACAGCCCAGAATCAAGCCAGTTCCTGCTGCCATATGTTAAATATTTTTCATTAAGTTTATGCACTTTGGCTAAATAAAACATGCAGAACATTAAAGGATGTGATGTGACTGATATTCAGAAGGGCACAATAATAGGGTAAAAGGTGGTAACATTTTGTAAACCTCCAACTTCATAGAATATTCTAGAGCTGCTTTAGTGAAGATGGACTGAGGACGGACTTCTTGTACACTGAGTGCCTCCCAACAGTATGACAGTGGTGCTCCGCAGATCACAGATGCCAGAGTGGAACAATGACTCCGACGAGTGGTACAACAGTGGAGTAGTTAACCTCTATAATGAACAGAGGAGCAATGAGGAAAGTGTCATGGATCACCACTGAGCCAACTCTCAGAGCCAAGAATGGTCATTGCCAACAAAACAGCCACACCATGAGATGCCACTCCATGCTTCACTGTTGGACTTGTGTTCTTTGGACTTCACTTTTGTTTTGCCTTTTTCTTCCATACAATAATGACAACATTTAACTAGAAAACACTCCTAATTTAGGTTTCTGCCCTGGTGATCATGTGCAGACATTTGCCTGGTTTTCTTACGCCACTTCTGAAGTAGGGACTTCAGCCTTTCATGGTTTGTAGCACTCTCTTAATGGTGAGTGTAGACACTTTGATACCTGATGCCTTCACCAGGTCTTTTGTTGTTGTCTTTGGGTTCATTTGGGTTCAACTTTGGATGCACTGGCTGTAAGGCAGGCCCTTAAACTCAGTCACAGGTCAAGTAATGAACTCTCTATTTGACAGTTGACTAATCAGAAGCTTATAAACCAGCGATTCTCAACTGATGGGTCCAGACCCAAAAGTGGGTCGCAGACACGTTCTGGGTGGGTCACGGACAGTTACGTTTTAAAACAATTAAAAACGAAAAATAATTGATGCTTATCTGATTTTGTACTCGTCTTTTATCTTGAAAAAAGACAGAGAGGCAGCGTCAGATGCCCGCAGCATTCTCGTTGCCATGGTAACCACCATTCATTTGCCTGTTACATTTCTTTTTAAATTTGTGATGTTCAGAGGCAAAATGACAAAACGCAAACATAACCCAGAGTATTTAAAACATAGATTTTCGTTTAGACCGCACACAAGCTCACTGATTGGCTCTGCCATCCCCGCTGTCACTCATCCCCGCGGTCACTCCATCAAACAGTAAACGTGTTTTGCAAGTTAGCCAGCAGTTCGTGTTCACCTGCCGCTGTAAGTCGTTTTTACTCAGAAATGAGGTTTAATTTTATGTAAATGAGGTCTGTTGACCATACAGTCCAAATATTAGTGTAAAATTGGTGGTAGTGAGTGAAGTTGACTGAAAAAGTGAAACAGGACTGGGTGATAATTTTATGCTTCATGCTTTTAACACTTTATAAATATTAAATAATAATATATAATAATAATAATGTATTAATATTTTATTAATGATAAATATACATTTTATTATTTTATTAACACTTAATAGTAGTTATTATTATTAGTATATTATTAATAGTAATGAGTAAAATATTTGTAAGTAATGTATTGTAATTATAGTTATTAGTTAGTTTAATAATAGTAATGTAATTCATAATATTAATTTAATTTATGTTCCAGCTTCCCTGCCCTGCCCCACCAGTCATGTCCCCCCCCGAAATCTCAAGGCTAGTTTTAAAAGATAAAATTGTTTGGTTTGTATTTATTAAAAGTGGGTTTTGACTTTATGACAATGAGAAAATGTGTGTCCTGGGCTGAGACCAGTTGAGAACCCCTGTTCTCAACGATATTACATCAGCATCTCAGTCAACTTGTGTATGTAAACTTTAGACCCACTGATCGTGGTAAATGATGTAAACAAAGTAGATGCCCAAATTGCCAAAATGCAGTGAGAACCTTATGGTGACATGAAATGTGTACAAATGAGTTTGAAAGTCTTTAGCCAAGGTGTATGTAAACTTTTGACCTAACATGCCAGGAAGCACTTGCACAAGTCCAGCACAACACTGACACTATGCTTATCATTAATGAACATGTCCACTGCTGAGGACATTATCAGATCTGTCGTCCCTCAGCACAGCCTGAGCAGGAACTGTATCTGTCAAAAAGTCGCTCACTGACTTCCTCTTTAGAGTCAGTCTAACACTTTCTGATTTAAAAACACGTTACAAACAAGCAGTGTTTTACTATCTGTCCTTTAAAGACTGCAGTCACATGTAAAAATGAGTGCACCTGAGTAACCTTTTATTGATTTCCTTCAAAAGAAGTTAAAATAACTCAGTGAAGTGAGTTTGGCTGGACAGAGAGAGCTGGAGAGAATCCAGCATCCCTGTGGTGTGAAATATCTGTTAATGGGGCTCAGTGGTCCCCTGTGTCGTTCCTCTCTCTCTCTCTCTCTCTCTCTCTCTCTCTTTCTCTCTCTCTCTTTCTCTCTCTCTCTCTCTCTCTCTTTCTCCCTTTCTCTCCCTCTCTCTCTTTTTCTCTCTCTCTCTCTCTCTCTCTCTCTCTCTCTCTCTCTCTCTCTCTCTCTCTCTCTCACACACACACACACACACACTTCCATCCATAGTTAAGTAAATTCACAACCGTGTGGGTCATTTAAGGTCAGAACACCACAGTTTTACTCAGCAGCACTTTAGTGAGCTATTTGTGAAAAGACCTCAAAATGGGAAACAGTGATTAAATCAGTCCAAAGACCTCAGAGAGATATACAGACAGAAAGATAGATAGATAGATAGATAGATAGATAGATAGATAGATAGATAGATAGATAGATAGATAGATAGATAGATAGATAGACAGACAGACACATTTTTAGATATATGGATGAATGGATGGATGGATGGATGGATGGATGGATATACTTAGAGAAGGCAATAAAATTAAATTCAAAATGTGTATAAAATTGTATTTAAAAATATTATGCAACTAAAAAATGTACGCTTAAATGCCATTAAATATTTACAAATAAAATCATGTAAGTAGCTCTTAAGTATCTTAAGAATAAAAAGCAGAATGTAAGACATTGCAGAAAGTCATCTATAGTAAGAGTCAGTGTTTAAAGGACAGATTAAGGCTGTTTTAGTACTGAATAAAACTGAATTGACTGAACTCAAATGTTTATGTAAATTTCACATGAATGAAATATATTAAATCTGCATCAGTTAATCTTTTTGACCACATTTATATTGTTATAGTATATTTTTTTAATGTGTAAAAAAATGTGAATCAAATCAATCCCTGTGTGTCAAGTAATATTTAATATTCGATGACACTCCAACTGTAAAATCATAATGTTTTTTTAATTGGTGTGTGTCATGGAATGCCCAGTGTTTGGGAAGTAATGTGCCCCCTGCTGGGGGCATTACCAGCACAGAGAGAGAACAGGCTAGAACCGGTTTCTCTGACCAGAGTTAGCCGCGCAGACAGACCGACAGAGTCTATGGGAGACAAGAACAGGAAAAGGAAGGATGAAGGCTCCTTGGATAGGGTGGATTCTGCTGAAGTTTGTGGGGGGTTCCTGTAGCTTTTCAGCTGGTAGTGTTTAGTGCTGACATCATCAGTGCAATACTGTAGGTGCTTTACACTGCAGTGCTTATTTATATAAAAGTTTTTGTGTTGCAGAAGTTTGATGTGGAATATGAGTGAAATATGCATAATTCAGCCATGTTTACATATAGATACACACACACACACATACACACACTCTCTCACTTGGAGATCAGAAATTGGGCAGCCAGTCTGATGAACTTGATGGTCAATATGATGAACTCTGATCAACTGGATGTAGATATAATGACTTCATCAGTCTGATGAACTGGATTGTCAGTGGTCAGTGTGATGAACAGGATTGTCAGTGGTCAGTCTGATAAACTGGATTGTCAGTGGTCAGTCTGATGAACTGGATGGTCAGTGATCAGTCTGATGAACAAGATTGTCAGTGGTCAGTCTGATGAACTTTATGGTCAGTGGTCAATCTGATTAACTTTATGGTCAGTGGTCAGACTGATGAACTTTATGGTCAGTGGTCAGTGTGATGAACAGGATTGTCAGTGGTCAGTCTGATGAACTTTATGGTCAGTGGTCAATCTGATTAACTTTATGGTCAGTGGTTAGTCTGATGAACAGGATTGTCAGTGGTCAGTCTGATGAACTTTATGGTCAGTGGTCAATCTGATTAACTTTATGGTCAGTGGTCAGTCTGATGAACAGGATGGTCAGTGGTCAGTTTGATGAACAGGATTGTCAGTGGTCTGTCTGATGAACTGGACAGTCAGTGTGATGAACAGGATGGTCAGTGGTCAGTCTGATGAGCAGGACTGTCAGTGGTCAGTCTGATGAACTGGATTGTCAGTGGTCAGTCTGATGAGCAGGACTGTCAGTGGTCAGTTTGATGAACAGGATTGTCAGTGGTCAGTCTGATGAGCAGGACTGTCAGTGGTCAGTGTGATGAGCAGGACTGTCAGTGGTCAGTTTGATGAACAGGATTGTCAGTGGTCAGTCTGATGAACTGAATGGTCAGTGGTCAGTCTGATGAACTGGATGGTCAGTGGTCAGTCTGATGAACTGGATGGTCAGAGGTCAGTTTGATGAACAGGATGGTCAGTGGTCAATCTGATGAACAGGATGGTCAGTGGTCAGTCTGATGAACTGGATTGTTAGAGGCCAGTCTGGTGAACTGGATGGTCAGTGGTCAGTCTGATGAACTGGATTGTCATTGGTCATTCTGATGAACAGGATGGTCAGTGATTAATCTGATGAACTGGATGGTCAGTGGTCAGTCTGATGAACAGGATGGTCAGTGGTCAGTTTGATGAACAGGATTGTCAGTGGTCAGTCTGTTGAACAGGATTGTCAGTGGTCTGTCTGATGAACTGGACAGTCAGTGTGATTAACAGGATTTTCAGTGGTCAGTCTGATGAGCAGGACTGTCAGTGGTCAGTTTGATGAACAGGATTGTCAGTGGTCAGTCTGATTAACTGGATTGTCAGTGGTCAGTCTGATGAGCAGAACTGTCAGTGGTCAGTTTGATGAACAGGATTGTCAGTGGTCAGTCTGATAAGCAGGACTGTCAGTGGTCAGTTTGATGAACAGCATTGTCAGTGGTCCATCTGATGAACAGGTTTGTCAGTGGTCAGTCTGATGAACTGGATTGTCAGTGGTCAGTCTGATGAGCAGGACTGTCAGTGGTCAGTTTGATGAGTTAGGTCAAGTAGTCTGACTGGT
>BRDA01084288.1:0-16954 GCA_036984385.1 Crenuchus spilurus | reverse complement strand
TAAAAAAACCATGATATTCTGAATTTTTGATGTGCCACTGATGAAAGTCATTTTTAAAAATTAATGCTCACTTTCTGTTTTTGTAATACTTTGGTGATGGGTCAAAAAATTAAGTTACAATAAATCCTCAAACTGCTAAACTTGAGTTTTGTGCTAGTTCTGTTTTAGCTCGAGCTGCTCGGGTCATGCCTTGTCCCCAAAGCTACCGGATGGTCTATCAGTATTCACTTAGCGCACCTCTCTGTAGATTCACACGAGACCTTCAGTGTACTTGTTTTCACCCAATAATTGGGCAGATGCCCACAACCCAGGACATTGGGTCAATTGGTTAACCCATCACAGTTGGGTTGAAATAACACATGCTGAGCTCATCCCTATTAGACCCAGTCCTGGGTTGCCAATTGAATCCAAAATGGGTCCATTTTAACACAGTAATTTTATAGCATATTACATGGCAAAGTGGTTGCTGTGATATAAATCAAGTCACAATGGTGTTGTACATCATTAAATGACCCAAAAGAAAGGAGAATAAACCAAAGCTGTGTCAAAGTCATCACTTGTAAAGTAATCACAAGGTTGTTTTGACCCAGCCTTTAGGCTTATTCACATATTCAGCAATGCTGGGTCAGTTTAGCCAAATTCTGGGTGTCAGTGGTTACATGTAATTTTTTGCTGTGCTTAAGTACTTTTTAGTTATAACTACTGAGTTCTAGAAATAACCCAACAGACCAAGTCTAAAGACCCTTTCTATCATTTTAAACAGTGAATCTGGTTGTTTTTAACTTGTTTTTAATTTTTAAGACTTTGCTTGCAGCTCACGTTGAATCGAACGGGATAAATTTCATCAACACCTTGTGTTCCAGAAACTGAAGGCTGATGCTCACAGGTTCTCCATTCCTCCTGCCCATGATAAACCTGCTCATGGTCAATAAACAAGTGCTGTTTTGAATCACGGAAGCTCATCCTTTAGGAATGGGAGATTCATGATCCTGACACATGTTCTTGAACAACAGTCGTCAATAATGCACACCGCCCAGTTGTGGATCGATGCGCAGAGACCAATGTACACCATATTACATCCACTCTTCTGCAAGTTACCAGCAACTATGGTGCACACTACAACACTGGGATAGTCACACAGGATACAACCTACACAGGCTGCGCAAAATAAAGCACATGCACAAAAACAGCTTCAGTTTTTTGTTATTGGCAGGCTGCATGGCTTCCTGTGAAACCGTTTCTATCCTTTTTTTTCCCATGTTGCAGCGACAGGGTGTCTAACGATGAAATAGTGACGCTTCTGGCTGAGTTTCTTCTGTGTTTCTGTTCTGCCGATCACAACAGGGACTCAGTGGCAGCAGGCGATTAAAACGGTGCCAAATCAAGCGTTTTCCAATACCATTCCACTTGTGTTACTGTACTGTTTCCTGCAAGACTCCTGTAGATGTGTAACTCTATCAGAACATTTGACAGCTGTATTATGTAGCCATTGCAGTCGTATTTTTCTTTACCCTCATTTCACACTTTCCAACTGGCAACATAATTCAGGCACTGTGTCAGCACTGCATTGGCTGCCTGTAAATCACACCTGATATTTCAAAGCTTGCAAGTTTTCACTATATTGTTTCCAATTTACTCATGAGCATGAGCAGCAGCCAGATAATTACCTTTTAGACCAAAGAAGTCTAATCTAGATGTAAAGCTGTTTCAAATCATTGTTGTTTAAAGAGAGGGAGAGAGAGAGAGAGAAATGAAAAGGGAGACTGTCAATCATTATATATTCAACAAAATGTTTGACATGAGGGTTGAGGAGGAGTCAGGATACAGCGGTGGGATCCAGAAAATGCGACTTTATTAAATAAAGAAAAACTGAAACTATTTAACAGAGGCTATGAACCAAAGACAAACACTATCTCTCTAACATGACATTGTGATGGACATATATGAACATCTATTAACATACGACATTCACTAACATTCACTAACGTTTTACAACGACTGAGAAAAACTCAGAGAAACAGGGGAGTTTAAATAACACACGTAATCACACTGGGATGAACAAACAGGGTTGTGTAATAAGAAAAGACAGGTACTGACTATCATGGGGGCATGACATGACTAGAATGGTGACCTGGAGACATACCACATATGTAAACAAAGGCACATGGCACATGGTGTGGACAGATGGCACAAAAGCGAAAACGTGTGACTGACTCTTAAAGGAGCAGTGCAGATTAAATGGCAGAAATGGAGGTGGAGCTGCATGTTTATCTAAAAACTTGGTGGTGTTGACAACTTTCCAAAGTAACTTCTCCTGTTAAACTTGAAGCAAACAGAACTGAATTTATTAAAATTAATGTCATTGTCAGTACAGTATAAGCTAGAAGATTGAGTATTGTGGATTTTATCATAGTCTCAAAAATATATAATATACACGTTTCAAAATTGCATTATAATAATTATACACAAGTCAAGTCAAATATATTTATAAACTGATGTCACAAAGCAGTTTTACAGGGTTAGTAAACCAAAACACCAAATTCCCAGTGAGCAAGCCAATGGCGACAGTGGCAAGGGAAAACTTCCTCAGACCTGGAGGAAGAAACCTTGGGAGGAGCCGGACTCACATGGCAGACCCATCCTCCTCTGGTCAACTAATTATAAGCTCTTGATAAATCACATAATCCTGTGATGCTGTTGGAGTGTAAAGGTGTACTGATATGGCGACAGTACCAAAACAGGAATGATAATAATGATAGCAGGCATTTACTCCATATAAATGTGGTTGTTGGTAGTAGTGTAGAGCATCTGGAGCAGGTTGTACACAATATCTGCAATTAAGAAACCAACTTGAATTTGGCTTTGAACCTCCACATAATGTACAAATTCTATACTAATTAAAGCTTTTTCCTACAGTTAGATATCCAGGCCAAGAACCATTTAACAGCCTTTGTATTTAATAGTGTAAAAGGCTTTTACATCAGAACACCAAGAGAAGGTGACAAACGTGTAGGCATCTAATTAGCAGATGAGAGATAATGTGATTTGCATTTCAGCTTTCGATTTTTTTTCCCTGCAAACAGTAATTTTACCTGAGTTAGTTTCAAGCTTTGACGTGACCCTTTAAGGTTAATGACCAGATTGCCAAAACAAATCAGCAAGCTGGCAGGGTGCTTTTTAGCAGCTGTTTAGAAAGATGATCAATGGGACAATTTGTCATTTTTAGCAAGCTTATTATTCCCCAAACGCTTCTGTGCTGATCCGAACAATTTGTCCAAAGACAGAGTGACACTCGGCTTATTCCGAGAGAGATTTTTCATCATCAATAAAATCCTAAACTAGACTTGATATGAAAAGTCCTTGAGGTTCAATGGTTGTAGATGGCCGCTGGTTTGAAAGGTATCTAAGTGTGCACATTTTCATTTTACTGGAATTGTGGTGAGCGAGCCATACCTGATGAAGTGCTTCTTCCTGGAATAATTTCAGAAAATAATTTGTAGTTTCTGAGTAGTAGCTCTACGGGGGATGATGTGGCGAAGGTGCGGAGCACTGTGGGGGCGACGCGTACTTATGGACATAGTTTTGCAGCATTACAAAGTGAAATTATTTCCTCTTGATTGTGAAGTGTGTCTCCAACAACCGAGAGGTGGGAGAGGAAAGAGAAGAAAGAGCGAGTGAGAGTGGAGCACGATGGAAAAAAAGACATAAGTGTAGATAGGAAGAAGTGAAAAGCAGATAAAACTCACACTGTAAAACATATTGTAAAATTACAGCATCATGCTGTAATTTTTGTTTTGTTTTTGCGTCCTTAGTTTCATTAACATATTGTACATTTTTGTAACTTCAGTAAAATACTGGCAGCAAGATTTGTGGCTGTGCTGTGTAATTTTAACAGTATGTAAACTATTTTGAATTACAGTATCATACTGTTTTTTATTTATTTATTGTATTTATTTATTTATTTATTTATTTATTATTCATTAACCTATTTTAAATTTTAGTAACCACAGTTAATAGTTAATTATTTTACAGTTAATTATTTTAAAAAAAAGTAAAATACTGGCAGTAGGGTTTCCATCCATGTACCATCACTTTACAATATCTAAACTGTATTATATTTTCATACTGTTTAAAAAATATTAGAATATATTATACTAGTCATAACAATGAGACTCATTCGCCAACCATTCTTAAGAGAAATTTCACAAAACCCACTCACACAATTTTTTCACAATTCTGACACCAGTTTTCTCTTATATAAAATGTATAAGAACAGAACACACTGATGACTAGACTAGACTGTTTGTGCAAAATAAGTGGTTAACGAGTTTCCATTGATTCTAGAGTTGTATATTATATGGTTTAAATTACAGTAAACTTTAAAATTTTAAAATTTTGGTGAATTATGTTGTTTATGAATTTCAGTCAATACAGTAAAATACTGGCAGCAATGCATAATGTACAGTATTTCAAATTTTCTGTTTTACGGTTGTGTTCTGTAGATGCCTTGATGCTACAGAATTTCAGGTGCTGTAGTTAAAGTTGTTATGATTTTGATTTTAATTACAAAGTGTTAAAACTGTTCAGCAAAGACACCAAGATATTTCACGCATTTACAGAACTGAAGACTACATAAGTGATTGTAATCCTACATCTATTGATGCTAAAGGATGATCTACTGTACTTAACAAAAACAAAACATCATCATGGTAAGATGAACAAAACACGTTAAATGCTTTCAAACATATATTTAGGCTAAGAAACAATGTTAAAATAATGCAACTCCTGTGAAACAAACTGTAAATAAAGAAATATGCCATTTTCAAACAAACTATCCAAATTACAAGGAATGCTTGGGAGACACCCTCCCACTATGCAAACAACAGTTCATTCCAGTAAAATGTTGCATGTTAAACAAATGCACTATGATATACAGCAGTCAAGTATCCAAGTACAGTACATTTGTGAAAGATTTACAGTCACAAGTCACATCCAGTCTATGAAGGAACACAAGGAATTATGCAGTAAACCTAAAAAGTGTTAAACAAACCAAAAAAGTTTTAGATTTTACTTCAAAGTAGACACACAACTGATGTCTCAAACACATTAAGAGGCAATAAATGCAAGTCATGAACTCTTGACAAGACACAGCTGTTAACTGAAAGACATTCCAGGTGACTACCTCATAAAGCTGACTGAGAAAATGTTTATTAAATAATTACATATGTATTTCTTCATAGTCTGGATGACTTTAGTATCCTACAATCTCCAAAAAACGCTGAATGTCCAGAGGGTATGTCCAAATTTTTGACTGGTACTCTACATTGTACATTTATATTTTTACAGTTCAGAGCTAAATACTTAAAGTTTGGAGATAGAAAACTAGAGATGTGACAAATGCATAGATATGCATGACATAAAAAGGAGAAGAGATTAAAAAATCATGATGTTGATGAGGAGACAAAGTATGTGAGAAGGAGATAAAGAGACAATCACTTAAAGAGGCCAGACTAATTATGAGTGGAGCTGAGTGTGTGAAGGAAGACGATTGGAAGAAGATGCGAGGGGAGTGCGATGAAAGGAGGAAAAGTTGGGTTTGTTGGGTATGAAGAGGCTTGAATCTGATTTGTGTCATCAAAGAGGACAGCAGAAGATAAATTAATAACCCAGAGCTTCAGCCCAGATCAGATCCTCACAGAAAGAGCACAATTTGCTTACAACTTTAATACATCTTATTAAAAAATTACAACATGCCGATGAGTCTCAAATCTTTCTTCTTTTTCATTTCTTAAAGTTGAGTAATCCGTGGATTCAATATTTATAGTGAGAATGTCCATACAAAGCCAATTTTTATGGTTACCCCTTCAGCTACTTTAAGTTGCATCCATTGCTGACATAGATGTACAAGTATACACACTGCTTGTCTAGTCCCTGTAGAGAAGTATTGCCAATAGAACTCTCTGGAGCAGATAAACATTAACCTATTCGCCTAACGCAAGTGGGCTAGAGTGGTATTACAAGCCTCAACATTGAGCTGTGGAGCTGTGGTCTCTGCCCCACCAGTATGTTTGGGATAAGTTCAACTATAGTCTGTAATTGTGCATCAGTTGGGCTGATAGAATGGACAATGAGTGTAGATTCAAGGTATGTGTACCTAATAAAGTGGCCAGTGAATTTTGTCTCAGTTTCCATTTTAATTTCACATTTGAAAGCTAATCCATGAACAGGAACCAGGAAAGTCTCAAAACAGCCTGGAATTGAGTTTTTGACCTAAAAATCAGCACAAATGGGCCATGTCAAATACAGACACAAAAAGATCAGTCACGTTTCTGGGTTTATTGTGCCACCATGCATGAGGGGGTATGCAAATGTGTTAGGCTGGAGTGAAAAAGTGTGCCACGAGGGGAGAACCAGATTAGGGAGAATGGTGAGAAAGGCACCGCCTCATCCCCCAAACATGCAACTCGGCGTTAGACACGATGTGAGCAAGATCAGCAAAAAAGGCAGCGCAGAAGCAGCTTCACCCACAAACAGAGTAACCAAAAATTCACAAAACCCCAACAGCAAGCACACCTGATCAAGTTCAAAAACAAATCTACCTGCACATTCCTTCTGGTTGTAGAAACACGTGTGCATAAGGATGCAAATGTCTGAGCACTCCCTGTCTCTCTCACCGGCGTCCCTTCATAATTAAATAAATCACTTTTTTTCCCCAACCCTGTGCCTGCAAATCATTCCCCCTCATGCAATTAGAGCACTTCAAGTGATCGGCAATAAACAGCTACAGATGTGACATTTACCCTATGCAAAACGCCAGATGATTTAACTGAGGCCCAGGGACTAAATTAATGTGAATACTTGAGTGTGACTAATTAATGTCTAAAAGAGCCTGATGTTCAGAATAAGCTGGACCTTCGGCTAACAGTCTGCCTTTCACCAGGAGATTCTTCCTCTGAAGGTGAGTCATCTGATTTCATGCCGTTGTTTTGAAGGCCGAGGGACATCTTAGCAGTTCTCATTTGAGAAAATGTCATCGTGATTATTCTCCGCGGAGTGATGTGGTATTTGGTTGGTGGTGTTCAATTTCGTGTTAGAGTGGACAGGAGGGGAGCGGCCCATGCTGTGAACCCCCCCTCCATAACCAGCACTTACATTCCCCTCAAAGTAAGGAATGATGTGAACAAAGTTAGTGCTCATCGAGCCGCATATGTCAGCAGCCATTATGGCACAAATAGCCCAGTAAATGATGTACGGGCCACTAAAAATAGTTATTATTACTCAACCACTCCTTTGTCGTAGCGGTTTTCTCATCTTCCAAAGATTACAGATTTTTTCCGCAGTCTTTTTTTTCTATAACATCCTGCATTGTATAACGAGTTGCATAATGTAAACACACAATATACCAAAGCTGCCCAGGCTTTTATCCAGTAACATCTAATTCCATCAAAGTCTCACAAGACTATATGAAGCTGAATCTCTGAAATTCACATAAATGTGTGGAAAATGGATTGTTGTTTGGAAATTTTGATGATTATAGGAATTTTTGTTGGGAAATTTGTTACATAGAGTATTATTGGGAAATTTGAAGGTGTGAAGGGTTATGATTATGAAATAAATGTTTGAGATTATCATTAGGATAATTGGGAAAAACATGCTGGAAATGGAAACAGCTAGGAATTTGAAGTGTTGCTCCTAGGAATTCCACTTTTCAAACAGTGGAAGTGATATGTGGAAATTCCATGGTTTAAGATTATATGTTGAGTTCCAGGGTTTGGAAATTCTGGCCTTGGAAAACTAACATTGCTAATGGAAAATTCAGTGTTTGAAGGATATTCTTGGGGAATTTCAGTCTTTGAAGTATTATTGGTGGGATACATAGCATATTTGTGGCAATGCTGTTTGAAAATATCAGTGACTGTAATTTTTAGTTGTTTGGAACTTTTTGTTGTATGGAAGTCTTTGGGAGAACTGATGTTTGAAGTGCTGTTGAGAAAGGTATTGCCTATAGCTGTTTTGGGGGAATTTAGAGTTTAAAGTATCATTAGTATCATTAGTATCAAATCAATGTTTTGGAGGTTAAAATTGAGAAAAGGTTGCCGTTGGAAAAATGGGGAAATTGTCATTTGGAAATTTTATCTTTGTAGGACTGCTATTGGGAATTGCAGTGTTTGAAGCATTGCTGTTGGGATATCCATCAAATTTTGAGTATTGGTGTTTAAAAAATCAGTGTTTGTAGCACTGCTATTGGCAATTTTAGTTTTTGGAGCATTACTACTGTTGGGAATATCAGTATTTTAAGCATTGTTGTTGAGATATACAGTTTTTGGAACGTTTAAGAAAGTCAGTGTCTGAAATGTTATCATTGTAAAATTCAGTGTTCAGCATGTTGTTGGAAATGTGAGTCCATTGTTTATAGTGTAGTCAGTGTGAAATTCAGAGCACTGAGCCTGAGTGATCAGAGTGTGCACACTGCAGAGATGATAACTGGGGATGACAAAGAAAGTCCCGATGAGAGGGCTGATTGAAGAGAGGCTATGATTAGTGTTTAGCACAGTGGATGTCCAATCTCCTCTGAGAGTCCTGCCGGGACAATCTTAGATCTCCCCACATCTGCCCCCCTTGTTTTAATGCTCACCACAAACTCTTAATCTAAAAACTAGTGCAATCTGAAAAGACATGTCTGCTTATGGGATTGTCATGTACAGCCATGCTGCTTGTCAAATAACTGGCAACTGTGTAGCAAAGCAAAACAAACATTAAGCATTCTGCGAGCATTAAAACCTGACACAATTCATTGGGCCTGGAGAGTGGAGGCATGCGTGGTGTGACTGCATTAGCCAGAGCGCTCGACCTCATCAGGTTCTGATCCAGGCCTGGTGGAGGAGAGCGAGAAGAGAGGCCTGCTGGGAGACTGGGAGAACACTCCAGGGTCAGCACTCAATATCCTCAGTAATCTCCAGTCACCGTTCCATCTGCATATTGTCTTTCTCCCAAGTGTCTGCTCCTAAACAGTGATCCGGATTAGGGTGACGCCCCTATCTGCGGATGACTTTAGAAAAACAATACTTCATGCTGTCGAGAGGCTGAGACGGGAGAGAAAAATCTGTGTGGAGTGTGTGGGCGGGGAGGAGAGGCGAGAGCGTGTGAGACGAGATGTAAAACGGACAGTAGAGGGGAGGAACGGAAGGCAAAGTGGAAATGGAAAAGCGATAAGATGAACGAAAAGATACAAGATAAATATAAATTGTGTACTTTCAGTCAGAGAGAGAGAGAGAGAGAGAGAGAGAGAGAGAGAAAATAAAGAGTGTTGTAGAGAAAAGTAAAAGCATAAAGTAAAGAGTAAGAAAAAGAGAAACTAAGGTACAGAAAGAGAAATAGAGGCGTAGAGAAAGACACATCGAGATGCTAAAAGTGAGGTAGAGAGAGATGAAGAAAGACAGACACAGAAAGAAAGAGAGAGCATGGATACAACAGAGAGATAGAGAGGTAGAGAAAGGCAGGGAGAGACAGTGAGGTAACGAAAAAGGGAAAGAGAAAGAAAGAGAAACAAAAAAGTAAGGCAGAAAAAGAGATGAGAAGAAAGATGAATAGTGATTTAATGAAAAAGAGAAGGAAAGAAAGGTAGAGAGATAATGAGGCCAGAATCAAAGAGGCAGAGATGAGACAGGAAAGAGAAAGAGAGACCGATAAAGCAAAAAGAACCAAGAGACAAAGAAAGTAGAGAGAAAATGAAGAGCTATAGAGAACGATAATGAAGAGAAACAAAGAGAGGTAAAGCAGAAAGAACAAGGAGAAGTAAAGAGAAAAGAGGGAGCGACAGGGAAACAGATAGAGAACGATTGAGAGACAGACCAGAAAGAGGAAAAGTGAAGACTAAGGTAGAGAGAGGATGAGCAGAGCAGAAGAAGACAGACAGACCGAGAGAGAGAGGGAGGAAGGGAAAACAAGGTAGAGAGAGAGAGAGCGAGAGAGCCGCAGGTGACAGTGTCTCTCTCGGTTGAGCAGGGAGCTGTGTAAGGGTTTTTTTGGCTCTGGTTGTGACAGGAGGGAGGAAGAAGGTTCTCCAGTAACCTCTCTCCGTTCCCCCGGCTGATAATACACTGCAATAATTTCATAAACGAAATCCTCAAGTCCCATTAGTTTCAAGCGTACTGGGACAGCTCATTTCCCCCTGAGCTCTCTTCCCCAAACGAGGGAACATTTCATCCACACTGGCTGCTTCTGAACTTCCAGGAGCAAATACAAGCAGGGTGTTTCTGAGTGGAAAATGTGTTTAAAGGGGAAGACTTTTCATGTCAAAAAAGTGCTGGATTTGGAGCAAATCCATGTAGAATTACACAGGCTTTCATCTGCGCTGTATCATTCTGTATCATTACAGCATACAGAGCTTCAGTGATTTATAATGCAATTATGCTCTTGATGTGGGAATGTATACAGGATAAATGAAGAATGAACTACTCTGCATGAACAAATTCAGCCGAGATCTTTTCATTTGGATTATACGCACCAAACGTCACGGTATACGTTCACGAAGCCGTTGGCAAGGCAAGCTACTATATTCTACAGAACTATTGAGTATTGGGTGTCTTACTCCACTGAACATGGTTCTGTGCATTTAAATGATGTATGTATGCATGCTCATTGAAGCTTTAAAAAGCCCCAGTCCTAGTTTTCTTATATTTTACTTACTTATCACATACAACAGGGACTTACTGCAAACAGCAGTGTGTGTCTTTTAAGATGTAGCAATGTTTTAAAGTTGGGGCCCCGAGTGGCTCAGCAGGCTAAGACGCTGACACTATGTCCAGATGATCGCGAGTTCGAATCCCATCAACAGCCGTGGCCCAAGACAGCAAAATTTGGCAGTGCTCTCTCTGGGCGGGTAGATGGTGCGCGCTCTCTCTCTCTCCCTATTACTCTCACATTGCAATGTCCGCTGGCTCAGGCGTCTACTGATTGGTCCATTTGGAGCTGGGACACCTGCGCTTTCCTCCGAGCACTTTGGCTCCCCAGTGATAGGGTATCAAGCAGTAGTTTGAAAACTGGCGGTGACTGACATCACATGCAACAGAGGAGGGGACAGTGCAAAGTGAGCCCCCCAGCGGATGGGATGGGTTAATTGGCTACTACTACATTGGGAAGGAGATAAAAATTGGCTAAACTTTTACAAAAAAAAAGTTGGGGAATGTGCCTGGACGCAGGAATTCATCATGTCTTCCATGCATTAGTGAAAACGTACACTAGGGGGCAGTGAGAGCATTTGCAGAGCATGGGGCAGCCCTATTCACAGTGCCCGATGAGCAGTTGAGGTTTAGATGCCTTACTCAAAGGCAATTCAGTCCTATCCTGTAAGTTCAGGAGATCAAATCAGCAACTTTTGGCTCCCTTTCCTCAAGTCAATGACTGCCTTCAGAGAGATTACCTGTGGAGGAAGATCCCTGTAAGAGGGTGTTGTATTTTGGCTACACACAGCAGACATAACCCAAGAAAATGGTGCATTATTTCATCACTGTTGGATGCCCAAATCTTTGTAATATTCATGTTCAAGTAACTAATTCAAGCCAAGAAATGGAAAAACATCTACCAAAAATAACTAAATTTTATATTAAAGTAGCCCAACTTCTCTATCTTCAAATAAACGATTTTTCCATAAACAGCAGTCCAGACTGAAACACTCCTTATAGCTTCAACATAAATAACCAAGTTGACGTAGGCTTAATTTGGTTTTGTGACATCATAAAAACGGCAAATTCAAAACTTAATCTTAATTTGTACGTGTGGAGACATTTAGACGTACAGTGCTTAGATACCACATCCAACCGGAAGTGGGAAAAGTGAGTATAACTCTATTTTGAAGGCTACATGCCCTTTAATGCCATGTATATATGATGCATAGACTCAGAGTGCCTTGAGATATCATTACCGAGCTCAAGATGCTGCATGTGTGGATCGCTGGGGTTCTGAAATGTCTTCATGTTTTCTGACAATTGCTGACTTACTGTGGGGTGAGAAGACTAGAACATCTGTTAAAATCAATGAACGCATGGGTATATATATCCATTCACCTTGTAGCCTTCTCAGGCTATAGCTCACTTTCCTCTGTAATGGGTAAACTGTAGTATTTACTCCTCAGTGGACAATGCCTTATGGATAGGACTGCTTGTGAAAGGGAGTGCACTCTATTGCAATCTGCTGTGTGTGTATGTGCAGTACATCCTGGCCTATATAGCACAGTAAGTGTGTGTACGCTTGCTTTCAGCCTGAGGTGAGAGAGTGTTTTGAGAGCAGAGGGAAGCGAGAGAGCACACACTCCGTTTCCGCTCTGTCGATCAGCATGGGCTTTATACATCCCCACGGTGCTCAGAACCTACTCAACAAAAACAGCACCTAGCTAACACACACACACACACACACACACACTCACACACTCACACACCTGACGACACATATTCAGCTCAGATTAAAGGGATCCTCCAGTGTCTTTCCAGCAGAATGTCTATCTGCTGCATCTGTAAGGCAGTGCCAGTTACCATCAAACTTGTAATTCTAGCTTTGTAGCTGGGACTTGCTCAGCTCCATCAATCAAAAGTTTGTGCACAATAAGTAACTGAACAACATCCTTAATTGAAGCTTTGTTATTACAGTCATATAAACATTGTGAAAAAGTTCATTTTTGTTGATAATTTAATTAAAACATTTAAACAGATATATATTTTATATTCACTGCATGTAAAGTGACATTTTTCATTATAAATAAACAAATAAATTAACAATAATTTGTTAAAA
This sequence comes from Crenuchus spilurus, assembly GCA_036984385.1. Taxonomy (NCBI): domain Eukaryota; kingdom Metazoa; phylum Chordata; class Actinopteri; order Characiformes; family Crenuchidae; genus Crenuchus; species Crenuchus spilurus. Next base: position 4,168 of record BRDA01084288.1, on the reverse strand, counting down.
TTAATGTAAAATTAATGAACAACATTTATGCATATAATCGATAAGTGATCAATTTGGCTTATATCTCACAATATCAGGAATCAATCAATTGGCAAATTCCTAATATCAGCCCTCCTGAACCTGAGACAATAACGTAAATGAACGCGTAAGAACTGCAATAAAAACTTAATGCTTCAGCGCTCATCAGTGTTTACCTAAGCCAGTGCTACGTCAATCATTCATTCGGCTTACGGGCCAATCACGAGCTACTACTCTACTTTAAAAGGAAGCAATTTGCCTCTGCAGGTGCTTACATGTCACCATCATCCTCCTTCCTACACACCACCACCAGGTTGGCATCGGTCCTGTTTGACCGGAAGTGTGGCTCCGCCTCTGCTGCCAATCTGTAATCTCTAGAGTCTAGAGACAGAATCCAAGATGTCTGAAGTCCAGTGTACAGTATCTACAGTCTGTGATGGTTTGGGGCATCAGTTGGCCCAACTGTGTTTAGTCCAAAGTCAGTGTTGCTTCTACCAGGACATTTTAGAGTACTTCATGCTTACATCTGCTGACTTATGGAGGTGTTGATTTCCAGCAGCTGCCCACAGTTCCAAAACTACTACTGACCATATTACTGTACTTGATTGGCAAGCCAACTCACTAGCCATAATGATAAAAGGCTTGAAATATGTTACTTTACATTAGTGCTGTTAGATAAAACGCTATAAATTTTTTTCATGATAAGTTTTCCCTCGATAACGATGATAAGCCAGAACAATAGAATTCGAGAAGCAGTAATGTTCGTTTCCATTTCACGTCTAAGCAGCTTGACAGTGAGTTCAGAGTCTAATACTGCTGCTTGTTAGCTCCTCCTCACCAGCACCGCCAAAATGCACTGTTGTGTTTAAGACAAGCGTGTGATTGGGGGAGAGTGTAGTGGGGTGGGGCGAGAGAGCGCGAGGTCGCTGTGTGCTCATCCGTTTGTGTGAGAAGGAGTAGGACTCGCTGTGTGTGTGTGTCAGAGTGCTAGCTAGCATTAGCATATTAGCTTGGTTCTCTAACCTGTTATTTTGGAGTGGCTGCGGCCGACAGCAATCATTGTAAGTTTCAAAAATAGATTGACGACTGTAAACGTCTTTCTCGTCCATCCTTTCAATATTATGTTCTGGCAATAAATGTTTTAATATTTTAAACAGTAACATTTCATGTATTTAGTTTGATGTATTTAGAAAGATGTTGTTTAAAACTATGACAGTGTTAGAAAATTTTATATTGTTATAATTATCGAGATTGATCAATATAGAAACATTTATTGTGATAAAATTTATGGCCATATCGCCCAGCTCTACTTTACATGTAATGAATATGAAATATGAGTTTACATTAAATAATGAAATCATGAATTTTTACAAGATATTGTAATTTTCTGATGTATGAATATATATATATATATATATATATATATATATATATATATATATATATATTATATATATATATCAGATATTAATGTGAATTACTTACAAAAACAAAAACAGCATGTTTATTTTGATCTTGTTGACTGGTCTGGCATAGTAGTCATTGACATTACTGATATACTAACTTGGTGGAAACGTGAGTTTAATGTTTATGATGGTTAAATGTTTAAAACAGTCATCTACAAGTGAAACAGCTCCTGCATCTCTGACTGAGAAAACCAAGAAAAACAGCAATGAGTATATATTGCTCGAGTTCAGGTGCACGACAACAGAAAACAAGCAGCTGCTGCTATGTTGTGTATGCTCAGACGTCTTGACGAACAAAGCTTTGACGCAGATAAAATTATGTGGGTCGGGTCGATTCAATTTTCTTGTGGGCCAAGGAACATTTTGCGGGTTACAAAAGGTTGGGAACTCCTGTCCTTGACAACAATGAGATCAGTTCTCAGAATCACGTCTCCTGCTGCTCAGATATTTCGGCTGAGAAAAGGACCCCAGGAGTCTCCTCTCGAGCTTTAGTGCGGATCTCAATAAAGTTTCACATCAGACAAAAATCTCACTATGAACTCAAGACTTTCTCATCAGGACTAAAAGCATCTCATGTCTCCTTTTGGTTTCCAGTTAAAGAGTCTCCATTACATCTCATAAAGCAACATTTGAGCAAAACGTGTATTTCTCTGAGCAATTTTAATTGATTTATTGATAATGAGTTAACAAAGTTAACACCAAGTCTACATTTTGGCACATTATATGCAAAAATGCTGTTAATTTATTTTTATTTTAACAATTGTTTAAATTAATTTGTTGTTTATCAGTTTATTTATAATGTAAATATGCAGAAAATATAAAATATTTATACAGTACCAGTCAGAAGTTTGGATACACCTTCTTATTCAATGGTTTTATTTATTTAATTTTTCCCTACATTGCAAATTAACACTGAAGTCATCCAGACTATGAAGGAACACATAATGAATCATGTAGTAAACTTAAAAGTGTTAAAAACCAAAACATGTTTAAAATTTTACTTCAAAGCAGACACACAACTGATGTCTCAAACACATTAAGAGGCAATAAATGCAGGTCATGAACTCTTGAAGAGACACAGCTGTTAACTGAAAGCCATTCCAGGTGACTACCTCATAAAGCTGACTGAGAAAATGCCAAGAAAGCTGCATCTAAGCAAGAGGTGCCTACTGTGAAGAATGTAAAATATAAAGATATTCTGGTTTGTTTACTGTTTTGTTTACTAAATAATTACAGATGTGTTTACTCATAGTTTGTATGACTTTAGTATTAATCTACAATGCAGAAAATTTTTAATAATGAAAAACCACTGAATGTCCAGAAGGTGTCCAAACTTTTGACTGGTACTGTCTCTTGAAGTTACATCAGTAGAATTGAATTAGGGCAAGTACTGGCCACATAAAGGTTTACGGCCCAAATGCTGCATCTGCCCATAGAGTATATTTCTATTATATGTGTGCTTTGATATGACAGGTTTCTGTCTGTCTAAACACATTACAATGAGCTTGTACACAAAACAGTTACAAGACATGTAATACATACTCTAATCCAGTATATAGCCACAGCGCAATGAAACGATGAATATGGGCACAATTTCAGAGGTCATACGTGTCAGAAAATCAGCACTTTAGCAGAAGCTGCAAAAGAGAAAGCTTTTACATGACTGAACTTTCAGCAAAGCATCAGCCCAGTCACACAAACTGAACCAAAGGCTTCTTTCATCAGCATTCTGATTTGTGGCTTTTAAAGGACTGTGAGAAAGCCTGCGCACAGTAGGAACTGCATGCAGAAAAGATGCACAGAATAAGCAGACGGAAGAGAAACGGCATTAAGATGAGACTGAAGGGAAAGAGACAGAGGTGGGGGGGACAAAAGGTGATAAAGAGAAGAAAGGAGGGTGAGAGAAAGGGTGAGAGTCAAAAAAAGTGATGAAAGAGAAAACTGACAGCTCGAAAGAAAGAAAGAAAGAAAGAAAGAAAGAAAGAAAGAGTGTGAGAGAGAGGAGGAGGAAATAAGAGACAGAGGAAGAAGGAGAGAAAGAGGGGAAAAAAGAGAGAGGAGAGAATGGGTGAGAAAGAGATGAGAGGATAGAGGGGAAAGAAGAGGGAGAGAGAGAGTGAGTGGGAAGGAAAAAGAGAGAAATGAGTATGAGAGAGGTGAGAGAGGAGTGAGTGAGAAGAAAGAAAGAGGAGGGGATGAGAGAGGGAGAGAGAAGGAAAGAGACAGATGAGAGTGAGAGGAAAGAAAGAAAGAGGAGAAAAGGGAGGAGAGGAGAAAGAGAGGAAAGAGAAAGAAGAGGTAGAGCATGTGTGTGTGTGTTTGTGAGAGAGAAAGTGAGAGAAAGAGGGATGAAAGGGTAGAGGAGAGAGAAGAGGGAGAGAGAGGAGGAGGAAATAAGAGACAGAGGAAGAAGGAGAGAAAGAGAGAAGAGAAAAAGAGAGGAGAGAATGGGTGAGAAAGAGATGAGAGGATAGAGGGGAAAGAAGAGAGAGAGAGAGAGGGAGGGAAAAAGAGAGAAATGAGTATGAGAGAGGTGAGAGAGGAGAGAGAAATAAGAAAGATAGAAGAAAAGGGAGGAGAGGAGAAAGAGGAAAGAGAAAGAAGAGGTAGAGTGTGTGTGTGTGTGTGTGTGTGTGTGTGAGAGAGAGAGAGAGAGAGAGAGAGAGAGACAGAGAGAGAGTGGG
>BRDA01084278.1:22215-46934 GCA_036984385.1 Crenuchus spilurus | reverse complement strand
GCTCTTTGAAGAGCTCGGTTTTTAGGAGTTTCTTGAACCCAGTGAGGGTCACCTCTGCTCTAGTGGTGGTAGGCAGCTTGTTCCACCATCTGGGAACTACTGAGGAGAACAGTCTGGATTGCTTTGTGTGAATGTTAGGCAAAGCAATGCGACGTTCAGTGGAGGAGCGCAGCGACCGGGCAGGGACATAAGCTTTTAAGAGCAAGTGTAGATAAGGGGGAGCCTGCTCTGTCATCACCTTATAGGCGATCGTGCAGGCTTTGTGTTTGATCAGTAGAAGCAGTAGAATAAGTTCCAATTATGGATGTACAATAATCAGATAATAAAAGAATTACATTTTGCTCTTGTTCTAAATGCTGTAAAATAATTTTGTATAACAGAACTGAATACTTTACAAGAGATTTTTAAATTAAAATACAGAGACAGGAAGTATTCATTATGTCATGTCATGTCATGTAACATGCCGTCATCGCTTCGCGATGGTAGGCTGCACAGACGAGTCACTTCTCTCCAATGCCATCTGTCTCTGGTTGCTTGTAGCAGGCTAGCACCTGATAATCCAGTCCACGTCTTGATGTTATCCATCCAGGTTATTCTTGATCTTCCACATCTTCGGACTCCCTACACAAGTCCAGTCATAACATTTCCTTCAATGCTCTCATGTGCTGCCTCATCACACGACCGAAGATTCATTATGTCCATGTGCTCAATTCTGGTCCTGGAGACTTTCTGGAAGCCTTCAACACTGTACCAAGTGTGTTGGATTAGGGTTGGTAATTGAAGATCTCCCGGACCAGGACTGGACAACCCTGACCTTTAAAGCTTCAATCACTATATATGTATACACTCCCTGGCCACTATACCCTGTATCCACATTTCTGAGTCTCCTTTCACCCTATTCTTCAAAAGTCAGGACCACCACAGAGTAGGTATTATTTGGCCACTGACACTGACATGCTGGTGGTGTGTTGATGCTGATGATGTTGTTAAACACGTCTGTGTCACTGCTTGAGTGAACATAGTTCACTAACCAAAACTATCCAGCCAACAGTGTCCTGTAACCACTGATGGAGGACTAGAGGTCCAACACAAACTGTGCAGCAACAGATGAGCTGCTGTCTCTGACTTTACATCTACAAGCTGGAACAATAAGGTAGGTGTATCTAAAGGATAATAAGTTAACATAGTGATTACAATTTCCAGCAGCTCTAATGTGTCTGATCCACACACACCAGCACAGCACACAGTAACACACCACCACCACATCAGTGTCACTGCAGTGCTGAGAATGATCCTTGACCCAAATAATACCTGTTCTGTAGGGGTTTTGACTTTTGAAGAACAGGTGAAAGGAGGTTAACAGTGTAAAAAGAGAAATAGATGGACTACAGTCTGTATTTTTAGAGGTACAAAGTGAACCTGTATGATCAGTGTAGCTAAAAAAAAAACAATGAGTGTAGATACAAGGTATGTGTACCTAATGTAGTGGCCAGTGAGTGTATAAGCAATTGTATGTGAAGCTTAATGCTCCTGTTTAAACTCCATGTTTATTGATATTTAAATATATAGGTTTAGGTATTACATATTTATGTATGTATTGTAAAGTGAAGATCATCGCTGCTCCTGCACGACCATGATGTCAGCAGCTGAAGAAGGAAGTGTAGTGGAAACAGGGAGGAGTTGGAAGCCCAGCCCGAGAGATTGACGCCTCAGATTGCTCGGCCACTTGCAGCCTGTGGACAGATGAACACAGTGCCTTTCTGCGTCCTCAACCAAGAGTCTGTAAGGCCTTCAGAGGAACAGGAGGGAGGCCCTGGCTGGGAGAGGGCTTCTCCAATGCTCAGCAAGGGGCTGTAGGGCTTACGGGGGCTTTTACCAGAGGAACCAATAAAGTCATCAAATGGGTAAGAGTTCATATCTGGTTAAAGAATTAAATATATTACAGGATAATAATACCTGATGGTTTACTTCTTTTTACCATCATATTTGAGCTCTCCTCACTGTCCACTTCTATTCTTCTTCTATTTTACAGAGATGCCTCTGAGTAGCAGTTCTGGCTTTATGTTGATCTCACAAGGCTACAGTTAAAGTGTATATCAGAGCTGGCTCACACAAACCTTTTTTTAACTGATACTCTTATTGCTATATTATTACAAGGTTGTGACTGTATTGTTACTATATTATTACACTGATAGTAATAGGCCATTATTTGCTACTTCTGTTTGGTATTTGTAGTAGACATATAATTCTGGCTTTCTTAAAAGTAAGAGCCTTGTTTTATTTGGATGGATAATTATAGCTTTTTTCTAAGACTGCAGTTTAATATATAACATGTTTATAACAGAAGCCTTTCTGGAGCTTAAATGAAGTGAATAAGAAAGTTTCTGCACTACATGCACATATAGCTGAACTTCACTTATTAATGGTTATGATGGGTTATTTTCTACTTTACATTTAAAGATAATTGTCAGAACATTGCCAGATGTTCTCCTAAATGGGCCACGATATGTGTAATTTATAACATACCATCATTGTCATACCCATTACTGTTTTATTGCTTTATAATTGGTCATAATACTATGATATTTACTGATTATACTGTAAGCAGGCCAGTGTCCTCTCATTATAGAGATCCAGGGATTTGGTCAAGTATAAGGAATAGATCCATTATTTCTTATTATGTTGAACTAAAACTGGACTGTAACAACTACAGTGGAAGATTGATCAGACGGTGTTACTGAGAGAAGTTCTTTATTGTGATTCAGGGAAACATTTCAGATCATGGTTCTCTTTTAATGGTCTGTATGAAGGTTCCTGCTGTTCCTCATACTCAATATAACATAAACATTAGTTTTGTTCTTATCAATTGTTAACAAGTCAATTCTACCTTCTGGTGGCCCTATAAGTCTGGATCCTCTGTTTGGGTCTTCACGCTTATAAGGGTTCCTCCCTTTAAGAACATAGTTCTATTCTAAGGAAAGTCTTTCAGAACATTTGCATGATCTTTTGGAAGGTTCTTTAGTGAACCTGAAAAAGCAAAGAAAATGAAATGTTCTCTAAACCAGAGGTGGTGATACTATGGTGCTACAAAGAAACAAAAGAGTGTTAATGTAATCATCAGTTGAGCAACATTGATTTTAAAGTGTTTAGCTTTTAAAAGTGACATATTCCATAATGTACAACATTGGGCCCCAATATTTAAGATTATTTTTAAAGACAAGGACCTTCCTTTTAATGTCCCTGCTTTGGAAATCATTCTGTGGCACCTTTACTAAAATGTTAAAGTGATTTTACTTTAAATTGTCTTTCATTTACAATATATTGAGTTGCTTGATGAAAAGGTGCCATATGTAAAATGAGGTTCCTGTTCATTTTCAATGTGAAAACAAAAAGTTCCTGGAAGATATATTTTCACTGGCAGTACCCTTTTTCCATTTTATTTGAAAACCCAAAAAAGTACTTTGAAGAATCCTTTGTTGATATTAATTTATTTATGCATTTATTTTCCCTCAGGATTGGTGACATATAGAGTCTTTCTTTAAAAGGTTATAAAACAAACTTTTAATTCATGAACAAACCCCTCAAGCGTGCCTAGTGGAAATGTTATTTTATTTAGGCTGTAGGCTAGTATTTATCTGTAGAATCTTCTTCTTCTTCTTCTTCTTCTTCTTCTTCTTATTATTATTATTATTATTATTATTATTATATACTATTATACTTATGTATTTACTTACATTTTGAATGGCTTTTTCTATATAAAGAAGCAAACTGTAAATTATGTGAATGTTCAGAACTTTTATAACGCTTTATTTGTTCTTCTTCTTCTTCTTCTTCTTCTTATTATTATTATTATTATTATTATTATTATTATTATTATTATTAATGTATGGTGCTGTGGTGTCTGCAGAGCAGCCCTATGGTGAGGTCAACCAGTTGGGCGGTGTGTTCGTCAATGGTCGGCCGTTGCCCAACGCGGTACGGATCCGGATCGTGGAGTTGGCCCAGCTGGGCATCCGGCCGTGCGACATCAGCCGCCAGCTGCGCGTGTCTCACGGCTGCGTCAGCAAGATTCTGGCGCGCTACAACGAGACGGGCTCCATCCTGCCCGGGGCGATCGGGGGCAGCAAGCCACGGGTCACCACGCCCAACGTGGTCAAGAGCATACGGGACTACAAGCAGTCAGATCCCGGCATCTTTGCCTGGGAAATACGGGACAGACTGCTGGCCGACGGCGTCTGCGACAAGTACAACGTGCCGTCAGTGAGCTCCATCAGCCGGATCCTGAGGAATAAGATCGGTAACCTGTCTCAGCCGGCTCAGTACGAGGCCGCCAAACCGCCCCCACCGCAGCTGCCCTACAGCCCTGTCTACCCCTACTCCTATCCCAACCCAGTGTCACCCAGCGGCGCCAAAATCACCCACCCCGGGGTCACTCACGTGGGCTTGTCAAGGGCCTGGCCATCAGTCCACACCGTCAGCAATATCCTGGGGATCCGAGCCTTAATGGAGCCCTCAGGTAAACAAACCACCTGCAGAATATCTACAACTATTCTTTATCAATACATCCATACATTTCACATCCAAATACAATTTACTATACAAAACTGTTTACATACTTTAAAAAACTCACACTCTACTGTTATTAATGCTTTTAGGAACCATTTGTGTTTTAAGAACACACAGTCATCCAATAACCTTTCGCGTAGAAATTGTGCGGAACCACTAATTTGTTATAAAAAACATTTGCAGAACTTACCAAGACAAATTAATACTCTAAAAACCGAACGTTTGGACTTTAGAAACTATTATTCGAGTATTTCTTTTTTAAAGCGTTTTAGCCGACAAACAATTGTTAATTTTGGTGTTGTTAGTTGTGTCTTATGGTTCAGAAAGGGTTCTCTTGAGGTGCTGCTAACGTTTTACTGAATCGAACATTAAAAGAACATTAGTACATTCGTGTAAGGTTCCACTAATGTTAAAATAACAAATAAACTTATCGTTTTAAGGTTCAGAAAAAAAGTTCTTCTAACGTTAAACATTTACTAACATTTTATGTGAACTTTAAATAGAACTTTCCATGAACGTTATGAGACTATTCTAAAAAAATCACTATAAGGGAAGTATCTTTCTAACGTTTGGGGAACGTTTTGATTTTGCTGATTACATGTCAAGAAGGGGTTCTTCAAAGTAGCCTACCTTAAGGGTTTGTGAGGAATCTAAAAAGATGCAACAATCTGAGGAACCATTTTATTAAGTTGTGTCTAATACATTGGGATTTGTTTTTTATTTATTTAAAAATGTAAACTGGTTTCATTTTTTATAATCATGCAGTTATTCTGACCTCTGTTATTATAACATGTATAATAATAATAATAATAATAATAATAATAATAATAATAATAATAATACATCTAACCAATTACATTGCTAAGAAGGTTTACAGCCATGTCGGATAATGCTATCCTCATCATTAGCTTTTACCTCATGGGTGGATGAATTTGGCCTGTTTCCATTTTAATTACATCTATACTGCACAGTGACTTTATTTTTATTACAATATAAAAGTGTATTTTTGACGTTTCCTTAGGCGACCGGAATGCTTAGCATTTGTTTATGACTAAAAGCAGTGATATAATAGAAATGCTGTTTTTTATTGTTTGCATTAAAATAATGCTAATAAATTTCTGCATTTTAAAATGTGTATTTTATATCTTGATTATCAGTATTGCTATTTTAAATTCTCCTACCGTTAACATATGGCTTCCATATTTCTGGGAGCCGTCCCACTGCGTTTAGGAGGGTTCTGTTTACGTTTCCTAGATTCTTACTTTTAGTCTGAGGCTAAGGGACCCTTACAGCAACGTTTCTATAAGTTTCCTTTAAGGTTATAAGAGTTTATGGCAATGTTAGAAGAAGCTTTAAACCATGAACCCTTACCCAGTTCTCTTTAAATGACTTTTTAAGAAGACAAAAACAGACCAAATAGTTCACATAATGTTAACTGCTCTTCTGTCAATGATCTGTGACGTTATATATATGTTACATTGCCAAGATCTGTAGTGTTACATGTTGTCAAGCATCTGTAATGTTACAAGTACACGTTCTCAATGTTTTTATTTTTAAAAACTTTTCCGACATTGTAAATTAATACTAAAGTCAGATTATGAAGGAACACATAAAGAATCGTGTACTTAAAGAAAAAGTGTTAAACAAACAAATGTATTAGACTTAAGATTCTTCAAAATAGGCACACAACTGATGGTCTCACTCAAACACATTAAGAAGGCAACAATGCAATTAATGAACTCTTGAAAAGGCACAACTGTTAACTGAAAGCTATTCCAGGTGAGTACCTCATAAAACTGACTGAGAAAATGCAAAGAAAGGTACTAAATAATTGCATATCTTCATAGTTTGAATGACTTTAATCTACAATGCAGACCATTTTTAAATAATGAAACAACCACAGAATGTCCAAAAGGTGTGTCCAAATGTTTGACTGGTACTGTAAGTTACATTGTCAAAGATCTGAATTGTTACATGTAGATTGTGAGATTATGGTAAATATATGCCTAATTTGAAAAATAAATCAGCTTAATTTTTTTGGTGTGATAGCTATTACAAATTTTTCTTTGTATTTCCAAAACACTGTTCGTTTAGCTGACCAATAATTTATCTTTCAGTTTTGCTTTAAAACACATATATATGCAAACTCTATATAAACAACCAAAACTACACCACAACAGCATTTGTAAATGATGTCACATTAACATAAATTCACAAATAGTCACATGACTGCATCTGGGATGTTTAGCATACAGTCTTTCACTTAGGGTCTTTGACAAAAGTGAAAAAGCTGTATATATATTATAAAGGATTTGTGACACGTTAGCATTAGCCTAACCTTAATGGAACGTTACAGTAACGTTCCTTTAAGCTCCCTTTAAGCTGAAGTGAAGTTCTCATATGTTTAAATTATTCATCTTATTGTCAATTATCTTTATTATACTAATATTAAGAGAATATTACAGTAAAGGTCTGATAAGGTTTCTTTAAAGTTAGACTATTTTAAAAAATCCTGGAAAACCAGAGGAGAACCTACAATATTTGTTCTCTGAGCATTTTGGAAAAACAAAATTGCTAGCTGTATATATGCCCCCAAAACAGTTTTAAAATGTATTGTATTTGTTATTACATTTACTGTTAGAATATGTTTTGACGTTTTACATCATGGCTGGGTAGCCTGTTTTAATATTCATTAACCCTTTACTGCACACCCTTACCATGCAAAAACAATTTTTATTTTGTTTTATTTTATTTCACTACAACATAGAAGTATAATATGTTGTTTGTAAAATTAAGCATTACAAATAAAAGTAGTGATAAAATAAAATACTTCAGCTATTTTTATAATTTTCAAAAATCGTTATCTTCATTAATTTCAGCATTTTTAAATATTAAGATGTGTTTTTGTTTGACATCATTTCCCATGGCAATATTACAGTATTACAGTTAACATTTGGTTCCCAGAACCTCCCCAAAACGTTAGCTTTTAGGTCACAAAACATTCTGCTAACAGATCTTCCTCTGGATTTCCAGGAAACGCTTGTTCACATGTTCATAATATGAAAGTTTAGAGAGCATTGTACTGCCATTTAGAGTATTGTAACATTATAGGGAACGTTATAGGAACGTTTTGTAAAATTATCTTAACGTTACATATATTTAAATGTCACAAACATTTGGAGAACGTTTTCTGAACTATATTTCTCTGCAAACGTTCTTGTGAAATCCCAGCTAATTTCTTAGCTTTTTAGTTAATTTTTTGTTATAATAATTCTCAGAGAACGTTATGGGATGCCTAAAAATAACCACAACAAATGCATTTTCTACCATTAAGAGAACGTTTAGTGTTGGCAGTGACATACTGGTCATGTAGAGTTGATGTTTTTCTTGAAGGTATAGCTGGTCCTGAGGGCTATCAGCCGAAGATGGAGGAGTGGGCAAGTATGAACAGAGCTCCATTCACCTCCAGCCATGGGCTCAACAGCCTAGAGAAATCCTCTACAGAAAGTGATATCAAATATAACCAGGTATCCCTCACTATCACCTTATTACAGTGCTATTAAGATCTAATCAACCTTAAAGGTGTTTTAAAATGAACTATTTCAGATCTGAGGTGAGGAACCTCATTGAGCTTCAGAGGTTCAATTATTTTTAAATTTTCAGTGTTTTGCCTGAAGTACATGTGTACTAAATTACAATTATGGGGGAAATAATATCTTGAGAAAAAATCAAGTCTTTATATTATAAACAGTTATATTTATATTATTTTATAACTAATAATGCAAATAAAAAAAATTTAAATAGTATAAAAATGAAACTGAAAATATAAAATAAAAACAAAAATAAGAATAACAACAGGAATATAGTATTATTTTAATAAATATCAAGAATAGTACAATATAACAATTTATATGTATATAATTAAAAGCATTTAAATATATAGGTGTTATCTAATGTTTTTACTGTAACAATATAAAATATTAACATCTCTAAACAATGTTACAGTCAATATGCTATAAAAGTTCAACTTGCAATTTAGAACGTTTAAAATAGCCTTTGTTTATTGTGTAAAGAACATTTAAATGTTTCTAGAACGTCCCTTTATTGTAAATGTTCATCTTTTTATGTTTACTGTACAATCTAAATACTTTTCCTAAGTACACTATAAACTGTGTTTTCACTTTTATTATGGTTAAAAAAATATGCAAGTGTGAAAAAAATGTAGAACCGCTTCAAGAGTTTCTGTGGTTTTATGATGTTTCTGTTTGATTTTCAGTAAAATGAACACTGATATTTCATTATTTAGTCTATTGACATTACTTCCGCCAAAATTATTTGGTCAAGATAAACCAGAATTTAACTCTTATTCTCAGACTTCGAAAACTGCAAAGAAAGCAAAAACACTTAAGTTAGATCATTTGAATCTCCCAGTCCACCTTAAAAACTGCAACAGTTATTTAAGAGGCTGATGCGACTGACTGTAACTGCAGCTATATTTAAGGTGAAACTGGGGGAATTTGAATGAAACATTGTAAATTACTTGTAAACAACACAATAATAGTAGATCTCACGTCTGGAGACTGGTCTTGTGTACATGTATACATTTATATGTATAAAGGCATTTTTTCTCTCTGACAGTCTTCTCACAATCTGACCGGATACGTTCCCGCGTGCGCTTACTCAGCCAGTCAGTACGGTGTAAGCGGCGGAGCTTCAGGTCCCTACAGCGCCCACTGGCAGCCTCAGAGCGCGGGAAGTCTGAGCCAGGCGGCTGCGGGAGGCATGGGGCAGCACGGGCACAACTTCCACAGTGCCATGGCCTTCAAACGCACAGCACACGGTAAAACAGCAGCTTCTAATTATATACATTAGGTAATTATATTTGGATAAATACCAACATTAAAGCAGTTAATAACAGAAAATTATTCTACTGATAACATTAGCTTGCCCACTGTATCCATTAGAATCACTTAGAATCACTTACTGCATGTTAACCCTGAAATGCTGCACACACGCCTTAACAAGGTTGATCTCAAAATAAAGGAGGAATCGAATAAAAAATATGAAAATGTAAAAACTTGCATTAAAGCTACTAAAATATGGCGTTTAAAAACAGATACATTTAAAATTAGAGCTAATAACCTCCAGACTAATAATAACAATAATAATAACCATACACACAAGTGACAATAAGCAAAATGTAAGTTCACAAATCAAAATATTTTGTAAAATATATTATACAATATAATGCAATTTATTTTCTGAATTTAGCACATTGAAAAAATATTTTCCCCCCAAAATGTTCAAAAAAACTAAATGTGCATTGAATGTATTAAAATGATCAAGTTTGTTCTCTGTAGATGAGCAGATTAAAAAAAATCAATATAAACTGTAGTTTAAACAGAGGTACCTGGTTAAACTGGTACAATTCATTCAAACAATTCATTCAGGAATGATTTGTCAGTTTATTATACACAAACTACTTAATTAATATGCTTTTACCTTAATTATCGTGATTGAGTTCATGGAGTTGCATTAAATAATGCATATTTATGGTTCAGTGACACATGAAATAATAAAAAATTGATTGATGCTTTTATGAAATGAAATTCAAAAACACTGAATACTTGAAATTAAATAATAATGTAAAAGAGTTAACAGTATTATTATTAACCATGGTTAATGCAGAAATTACTTAATTTTACTTTTATTTAAAATTACCTTTACTGCTGTAAACATTTTTTCCACTGTGTTAGTGCTACAATTAATATTAAGAATATAGAAAAAGATGTAAATATATATTGTGACCATCTGCCTGTGTCTCAGGCCACACCCTCTTGCCTGTGTCTCACTGCCTTGTGCATCTGTCCATTCACATCAGTCTTGTTAAGTTCATTGTTAACACCTGTCTGTCTGTTTCCTCACAGCCTTTCCCTTGTTCCAGTTCATGATTACCTGTTTTCCTCATGTGCCTTAGTCTCTTGTTGGCCATTCAGTGTGTTCATGTCTAGGTCAGGTCTTGTCCTAGCCACAGTCATAGAGTTGCTTGGTTCTGTGTCACTACCACAGTCCAGATTTGCTGTTTGTAATAAATCCCAAAATTTTTGAATCCACACCTGCTTCTTTCTCATCCTCACCCACAGCAGTATATACATTAACATGCCATAGTAGCTTTGATTCATTTGTCCAGCAAATTATATTCAAGTAATTATTATATTACTTCTTATGTTACTCTTAATCCTGTGTGCTGATGACTAAATTGATGTTTGTTGTTTTTGTTTTGCAGTTGGGGACAGAAAGCCCCCTAGTCCTCTGAGTCTGGTGGGTAAACAGCAGGAGGTGCTAAGTGGCCTTCCTGGAGTTTCCTCGACCTCCTAACCCTTCTACAGAATCTTTCTCTCTCTCTCACACACACACACACACACACATACACACACATACGTGCACATGTTAGGTTTAATTATATGAAAAAAAGGGACCTTAAATAGACTTCCATGCATTTTATGAAGACTTGCCCAAACCTTAATTCCTACCCTAACCTTTCCCCTAACTTTAACGTAAACATAACTACTGGCATAATCTTACAATTAACATAATTACTACTTTAACCTTAACCTAACCTTAGCTCCTACCCTAAACATAGCTACTACCCTAACCTTAATCTAACCATAACTACTACCCTAATTTTACCCTAAAGTTAACCCTCTTACCCTAAACTTAAACTTACCCTATCCCTTGTCTTATCCTAAACCTACCCTAACCCTAACTTCCCATTTTCCTTAATACTAATTCTAACTTTATACTAACCCTAACCTTGCTATCACCTTAACATTTAATCAACACAAGTCAAGACATGTTCCCACAATGTTGAATAAGCCTAACACAGAGAGAGAGAGAGAGAGAGAGAGAGAGAGAGAGAGAGAGAGAGAGAGAGAGAGAGAGAGAGAGAGAATAATAGAGGCAGAGGGGCAGCAGTAAGTTACTGCAATCATACTGAGTGCTCTAATCTGCGCATATGCAGAGGATTAAAGGTGATTAATTTATCTCTGGTAGCTGAACTGTGGGAGTTTAATATCCACAGATATAAATCTCTGCAATATTTGCAGAACATTTAGTTGTTCATGTTTTACTTTATTTACCTGACTTCTTACTTTGCTTTTTTATGTTTCATCTAAAATGCAAAACAATCCAGCTCAATAAATGGTTGCTAAAAAGTGGGAAATGGATGGCAAATTTCTGGACATGGACGTTAGACTTTTGTTAATAAAAACTGTAAGCCTGTACATATAGGCTGTGAGAGGAATGTATCTGAAAGGTAATCATTGCAAAAAAAATCCCAGTTATTTTTTTTCATAAATCTTCTGTGTCTAATAAATGCATGTTTAAAGCAGTATATCATGGTATTCTTCACTCTCATCATCACAAAGACTACTCAATAGCAAGGACTAGTCACTAATGAAAACAGGTCAATAATAGAAGACTAGTCAATAATAATGACTAGCCAATAATAAAGACTGCTCGGGGCTACAGGGGTCTAACAAAATTTTAAGCAAGATTTCCAAAAACGTTGGAACACTTTCTAAAAATGCAATAAAACCTGAAAGATGTAGTTTGTTCATTCACTTGACCCTTCAATATTCAGTATTTTCATTGATAAACTTAATTCTGTCTGTTAAAAATGAACAAATTCAGAAATTGATGCCAGTAACACGTTCAAAAAAGGACAGAATCATGTTTACCACTGTGTTATGTCACTTTCTTTCAATGATACTTGTTAATAATTTGGCAATTAAAGATAATTGTTTCAGTTTTTCAATTATAATTTTTGCCCATTCTTGCTGTAAACAAGACTTCAGCTGCTCAACAGTCCATGGTTGCTGTTGTCAGATTCTTCTCTTCATGATGCTCCAACCTTTTTCAACAGGCGACAGATCTGAACTGCAGGCAGGTCAGTCAGGTAAATACACTGTGTCTACATAGACACACTGTTCATGCCGTAATTCATGCAGAATGAAGCCAGGCATAGTTCATGGGAAAAGATGTCATTTTGACATGTCTCTTTAAAATACCTGATACCTCTGTATCAATGGTAATGTAACATATATACAGATTACCCATCCTGTGGCCACTTGTGCCCCCCATGCTGGATTTTGGATATTTTTCATTTTTGGCACATAGAATTTGAAATCTGCTTCTCCCAAAACCAAGTTGAAATGTGCACTTTCATGACCACAGGACATGTTTACTCTCTTTCTATCCATTTCAGATGACTTTAAGCATTTCTGTGCAAAATTAATATTTGGCTTCTTCTGCATAATACAGTTTCAGGTTGCATTTCTTGATGTAGTAGTGGACTGTGTTAAGTGACAATGATTTTCCAAAGTACACCTGAGCCCATGTGGTTGTGTCCATCATGGTAGCATGACGGTTTCTCGGATTGTACCAATTGATGACTTGGTCACACACATTCAGCAGCATTTGGCCTTTATGTACCATTTCCCCTGACTCCCTGAATCTTTTAATACCATGAATATGTATAGATGGTGAAAGACCTACATTCTTTGCAATCTTGCACAAAGTGGTTTTACATGCACTAACTGCAGAAAATCTGATTTTGTCAGTAATACAATCAACACATTTACATGCACTTGATAATCAGATGATGGGAAACTCAAGGTCAACATTAGTCAGTTTTAGAGTTTGCAAATTGCCAACTCAGAAGAAGATATGATATTAAACTCAAATTTCTTGCCACAAATTGATCTTTCCCTAAAAATATGAACATACATCATCAGCACCGCTCCAAAAGTGTTATGTTGTCATCTCGCAGGTGTTGTTTTAAACACTGCTTGTGTTTTTCTGGTAATGTGGTTTATTTTCTTGCACGTGCAGACTGTGAAATCAGAAAGAGACCAGAGCAATATATCAAGTACAAAATCAGATTACTGAGCTAAATCCAGCTCTTTTTTCAGATGTATTAATCAGCTTTCTAGACTGTACTCAGATCTAATAACTTGAAGTATGCTGTTTATATGACTGCTTGAGTAATCGGATAACTGCAGAAATCTGATTATGATCCGATTATTGCACTCATTTTCTTTGATCAATGGTCCTTTTATACTCAGTTTTGATGACCTCACCTGCTACCGGTCAAACTGCTAATTGTGGAACCTTCCTAAACAGTGTTACTTGTGCAACCCCTTCAGTCTTATTCTGCCTGTCCCAGCTTTCTTAAATCAATTTCTAACTTTGTCCTTTTGTCTGTTAAATAAAAGTTCAAGTGAATTAACAAATTACAGATTTGAGTTTTTCTTGAGAAAAAATTGTGAAAAAAAAAAAATAAAAAAAAATAAAATAAAATAAAATAAAATATATATATATATACATAGAAACATGCAAAAATTTGTTTTGTGTAGAAGATGTCTTAATAAAATTTATATTAATAAAAACTAAAAAAGTTTTCATTAAGATGGCAAATATCCTACAACTTCCACCTCAAACTACCTTTGGCTCAGTCACAGGTTAGTGAAGTTGCTAAGCCGGAAGTAGGTCTTCAGACCTTTTCTTCAGTCTTTCAAAGCTTAACTGTGTTTGCTCAGACAAATCCGGTAGTCTGTAGGTAATGGGAGGAGAAACCTGATACAACAGCAAACAGCTTTATCTGAGACAGAGCATACCATCACACAGCAAGACAGCAGACAAATAATCAGCCCTGTATAACACACAGTAACAATGGAGTGGACTCTCCACTTTAGAGCCAGAGCACAAGCACACAGCAGAGCCAACTCTATTAAACTCAGTACAGTAACGAAGAGATGGAGAAAACCAGGCTAACCAGTTCTGTCTCAATCTCAGGCATATCATACATTATAAGACAGGTCCAAGCAATCCAAATATACCCTTAAATGTTCAACATGGTCATTAAGGTCCATTAATTTTATCTTAAATTGTGTATCTACATTAGCTTTTCCAGGAGAAAGAAGTAGATTTGTATCTTTAGCTGAACAATCAAATAAATGTAAAAGTCTGTAGTCAGGACAGAGTGAGTGGAATCAATACAACTTCAAACACATTCATTACGATGCAGTCTGATATAATTATGATTATAAAATAAAACGGGCCGAAGACGTAACCTTGAGGAACACCACACTACAAATGTGTATCATTAAAGCATTGAACAGGAAATTCATACACACCCAAAGGTAAAATGAATATCTTAATACAAAGCTTATTAGAATTTCCAATGCCACCTTAAACTGTGCAGCAGCTACATTCAGGTGCCTCAAACATTCTATTGTGACCACTGCACCATGTAAGGTGGAATGGAAAATTCTCAGTCGCCTGAATGTAAAAGTATGTTTTTTTTTTAACAATGCTTTTTAGACTTCCATTTCTACTTTAAATGGGTCAGCAGTTACATTCAGGGAACTCAGGCTCTTTGCAGTAACCACTGAATAATTTAAGGTGGAATGGGAAATTTGTAGACGCATGAATGTAAAATTCATATGATCTTGTTTTTCTACAATTTTTTATTAGAATTTCCCATTCCACTATAAACTGTGCAGCAGCTACATTAATGTGCCTCAGGCCCTCTATTGTAACCACTGCACCATTTAAGGTGGAAAAAGGAATTCCAATAATTAGTTAGCTTCAGTTTCTTTGTTTTCCCCTTTTGCATTAGTCAAGGTGTCAAAACACAATTTGTTTTTGTTTTGACCAGTTTCTGCAAATAAATGACCTAAATCATCTATGAATGGAATTTAGTAGAAATGTTGTCAGAAGTTTATAGAACAAAGCAAAAATTGTACCCAAACACAGACCAATAAAGAGTAAAACCAAAAAGCTCTTCAATATTCCAGAGTGCATGTGCGAAAAGACATCAAAGCCCAGCTCTCCTTAATCCCCTGTTTGGACTCTAACAGGTTCGGTGTGAGAAGCTTTGAATGAGAGCTGTCAGCCAAAATGATTAATGAGCAGAGACAGAACAAGCTGATAACACATCCCAGAGACATGATGGGACCCTGACGTGATAATTATGGGTATTTACAGTGTTTTGTTTTGCATTGTTCGCCACACCTTAGAGTTTGCACATCATTAATCTCAGCCAAGTCAAACATGGTTAAATGTAACAGACAGCACCTTCTCCAGGATGCAAGGACTCAGCCAGAGGAGCAGACTGCAGGCGCCGTCAGATACACTGCAGACGGAGTGTGAAACCACAACCATACAGCTCCCCTTCACCACCATCAACAGCACCTATCATATAACATAACATTCAAAAATATTACATAGGATGATCATGGTTGCATGATGGTGATACCATTAGAGATGCACTGATAAGGAATTTGTGAGTCTGATGTGATAACTGATCATTAACAGCTGATTATGCCAATACTGATATACTGATATTATAAACAGATTTTAACAGATTTAAATGTAAATACAGTGGAACCTTTTCATCAGTAATCTGTTCTAAAGTGCCCACAACCAAAATAAACATAACTGAAGAAATATTTCTCATAAGAAATAATGTAAATCCAATGAATCCCTTCCAGACACTCCAAAATATTAACAAATTATATTTGATATAGAATAACTGTAGTTTTAATACAGAACACAATGAGAAAAAAATACAAAAGACTAATGAAATGGATAAATAAACATTTAACATCACCCTTACAGGTTTATGCTCTGTTTTAGAGTGTGCCGATGTGGTCCAGCCAACAGCCTTTGTTTTGTACACACGTCCTCGGGTTTCTTGCTGTCTGTTTGTTTTTGCACTCATTTTAAGGGTCGTAGCGCTGTGCGCTGTCGCTTTAGTGTGATGCATTTTAGTTTGTTTTGAGTGTTATCAATGAGAAACAACCAGAAACAAAGCCAGAGAAACAATGAAAAGCAAAGCCAGAGAAAAAAGTCAGAATGAACAACAAAGGTATGGGTGGATGCTTTGTTATCCCGAAATGAAGGGCAAGTCAAGAGTGCAAGCCCACGGAAACAGGGTGGATGAATGATAACTGGGACAAAATTTCAACCAGGGCAAAATATAACCAAGGTTCCACTGTAATGTATTGTGTGGCTAGAGTCATAAACAAACTCAAACAATTTCAAATATCACAAATTTTATAAGAAGTGATATTTTACATGTGATATAAACATTCAGGGCAGTCTTGAACCCTGCAAACATACAGTATGTCTCAAAGTTTAGTTAGTATAGAGCCTTTCTCCAACCTAATGAACTTTACAGTAATCAGTACACACACACACATACACACATACACACATACACACACACACACACAGCTGGAAGGGAAGCCTCCACAGTCCATGGTCTAGAGTTGGGGTGTCAAAGTCCAATCCTGGAGGGCTGGATTTCTGCACAGTTTGGTGATCTTCCTGATCAAACACACCTGATTCAGCTCAGCAGGTAATGAGCAGGTTTAATTGTAGTGTCAGAGCAGAGAAATCACCTAAACTCTGCAGGAATCTGGCCTTCCAGGACTGGAGTTTGACACCTTTGGTCTAGAGTCACTTGATTCACCCAGGAAATAGTTACTAGCTGTGGGCGAGATGCCTCTCATTAATCCTAGCTATTGAATATTTAACTTCATATAGCTACATATAGTATGTGTATATGTGTGTGTGTGTGTGTCTGTGTGTGTGTGTGTGCATGATGGTGAAAAAACATTTGCATGCTACAGAATTTTATGCATAATTAAGGTCAAAACTGGTTTTAATTTAGAATTTTTAAAACATTTTATTGTAAAGGGTCTTTTACAAAAGAAAAGCTCATTTCATGGTCAGTGACAAGAGAGGGTTGCAGGGTTTAGAAAAAGGAAACTCCTCTCTTCATTGTGACATTTACACTTTCTGGTTTAAATGATTAGCCATAATTTTCATGTTTGGCAGATACAAAATAATTTAATTTTCCCATTTATTGGCAAGTTAAAGCCCCAAATGTATTGTGCATTTCTAACTGCCATGGCATACTGATATATACACTCCATGGTATTTTATAGTACTATATAAAATATCATGATATTATTATGCACATAAGTATGCATACCATAATAATTTCATACCACTTTACGGTCATTGTGGAAATTATACTACTGCAAATGTAGTGTTTAGACCTAATACAATTTTACAAGTTTAACTGTAATGTGTTGATAGTTTATACTTCTTAAATTTTTTATTTGGTAGCATCATGGTATCTAGTGTTGATGTAATATAGTAGATTTAGTTGTATGATTGTGATAACACAAGTCCTATTACTGTAGCATTACCACTGTAGTATACCCTTAACCTACTGAAACATGATTACCATAAGGTACAGTCCAATTACCATGCTTCTGCCAGGACACTTATTCTGTAGTTAGTTAGATAATGCTGCTCATAAACAGCACCTATTCCTTCCAATAAGAGCTTTATTTCATTTGTGTTTTCTAAGAGTCATGAAAGTAGAAACCTCTACGCAAGGTGATCTTTTCTGAAGATCTTTTTCTAGAATATGTGTTTAATTTTTGTTTTCAATCCTTTACTGATGTTCAGTCCTAAACAAATAGAACTGATCTTTCAGCTCCTGTCCTGCTGAAGCCTGCCCTCTAGTGGCACAAAGCTGAACCTACATAATGTCCCTTTGCTGTACAGTCTGAAAAAAAAATTGGGACAAAAAATCTAAATACTCCTACATTTTTTAAAAATTATATTTAATTAAAATTTTTTAACAAAAAGATAATTTTCATGTAGTTGCTTTATAAAAACACTAAGGATTTGGGCAAGCAGATTCCAACAGAGAGATAGAGGTAGGCGTCCATGAATATTTTCTACTGATGCAGATAACTTCTTTGGAAATGGTGACTACATTCACTCCACTGACCTGCATATGGTTAAATTACATTGTTAACTTCTTTCAGTCAAATGCTGTGTGTTTGTGTAAGTGAGCAAGAAAGGTCGAGATAGGCCAGATAGGGGAAATGATCTCTCAACCGTGGCAGCTCATCTATTCACGTTGTCCGGTCTTCAAAGCCACTTAGGTGTGCTACTACGATTGGCAATGCTCAGTCACATGGTATCCTGGGGAACTCTATTCATACCAAGACATCTGAGTAGGTCTTCTGTTAACCCTGTCAACTACAACAAACCTGTATGTGGGCCCAGACTTCAAAAGATCCAGAAGAACCATTTTTTAAGGAACCAGAAAATGGTTCTTTAAACAAACATGTTCCACAACTTGAATTGTGTAATGAACCTTCCTAATGTTTGATTGCACACTTTACAAAAGGTACCTAGAACTATGCCAATAACCATTCACATTGAAGAATGTACACATTAGATAAGTAGTAATAGTTATTGAAAAAATAATTTTTTCAGAAAAAAAGTCTGCCGTTTAAGACGTTAATAAGGAAGACTCTTCTCTGGATATGGATGGCTGCCAGGGCTTCTTAAAACTATCTTAGCATAAAGATTATCAAATGGTATAGCGAACATTACAATGAACACTCTCTCTAACAGTCTACTACAAACATTATCACAGATCAACATAATTTTGTTATTGTTATGTTATTGACTCCAAAAAGAGACATTTTTAATTACAGTTAAGAGCAGAAACCCAAAGTCTTAAACAATACAAGCTGCTTACAGGCATGTCCAAAAGGTTAAGTGCATGGTTAAATGCAATGTTAATGATTTATTATTGAATTTAACATTTTAGTGGGAAAATAGAACACAAAAAATTAAAAGTAAAAATTATGGTGCATTTTATACTTCATGTTTTTTTCCACCAAATCAGAAGATATAGAAATTGTCCAAAGAAAATGACACTATCTAGGATGAACTGATTGTCATTTATAAAAATCAACAAACACATAATTTGACCAGAAATGTTCAAACCTTTGCATATGACTTTAGATATAAAAGCAAATTTCCAACAATGCTGAAAAGTTAGTAGAACTATAATATCAACCAAAATGATCAGCCAAATTAAAGGTAAGGCTGGACCTAAAGAATGTAGACATGGACTGATCTGTAATGGTGATGTTTTCCTTCAGAATGCAACAGAGGAATTGAAAGCTTGATATACAGGTTTATAAACAGGTCACTACCAAATTCATTTCCATGAAAATCACATACTGGACCGCAAAATGAGTCTTTTTCTCGGAATCATTTGCAGTGAACATTCTAAATTTCAAGGTGTGATTTATACCTTAATAGCACGTTGACATTGACATTTTGGATTCATGTAGCAATGCACAGTGAAATATTTGATGAGGGAGAAAGTAAGAGCTGGACTACTGAACTATTTTACTGGGTTGAGTGAGCTGTTCCTCCCGACATGTGATGCTATATTGTAGATACTAGGCTTCCCGAGAGTGAACTTCTGCCACAGATAATGACTCTCTCAAGTTTCCATGGACTGGAAAGATTTCACCACAAATATGTTTGGGCTGCATTTAAGTAATTTAAATAGTAGATTACAGCCAGGGATGTGAGGGACTTCAAGTGTATAGACAAAAAGTCTACAAATTAATTATATAAATACTTCTATAGCCAGTAAACTTTGAAATGAGCTAATGCTAAAATGCTAAATTGCATGCTTATTCTTAAGCATAGATAAATATTTGAAATGGCTAATATTTACATAACATGAACAATTGGATTGTGAATATTTCTAGAATTTTTTCACATGCTCTCAGAACAAAAGATGGTCACTGGGGTGGTGTTCCTCAGGGCTCCATCTTTAGCTCATTTTATTGTGAAATTAACTTTGTTGTAGTAAATGTATTTGAAGTTGTATTGACTTCACTCACCCTGTGATTTATTTTACTGTTTTACACAAATTCCAGTTAATGATACAGATCTGCTACTTCCTCATGGAAAAGTGAATATAGAACCTTACATTATTGGCTATTAAGGACTAAATTTGATGTGGGACATTTATGTTGTTTGCACTGAACTGTACTTGCATTGTACTTTTTATTCAGTTTGATGACAGTTGTAGAAGGTGTGCTGCAGGGAGTGCATCAGTGTGTGTGTGTGTGTGGTGCATCATGGATAAGCCTGGCGTGACTAAATGGGTGGCGTTCCAGCTCAATGCATGACTTCTCCATACGTCTGCAACACACACACACACACACACACACACACACACTTAGAGTCTTAATCACTGAGACACAGAAGCTTTTTTGTGCTCATAATTGCCTCAAATATACACACTTATGGCCACACTTTACTACAGTTTAACACCTGTAGACACTTGCATAAAACATCTCACTCACATATCATATTTACTTAAATCTCCAATGTAGTCAATCAGCCAAAACATGTTTTGAGTCTTAATTTAGCCTCATTAACGTAGAACTGGAGCTTCAAACACTAGAAGCCAATCTCCTAAATACTCAAGTTGTTTCACCAAAACAGAGCAGTGAATGTGGTTTAAGATACAGTACAGTATGACTTACTGTGAGCTTTAAAAACATCTTGGCACTGTATTTTTTCATGAAGGACCAGATCCAGGTCAAATGAATAGAAGTATCTTGCCTGCAGTGCTTAATTACTAAACACATGCTAAAGAGCAAAATAACAAAGCTGAACATCTTAGAAACCCAACTCAGAGTGGGATCAGATCTAGAATCTCTTTTAGTGACAATGGCCATCATAAAAATGGACAAATATGAATCTGTGAAGCTATCTTTACTCACACTAGAACTCAAGTCACCCAAGTTAGCCCAACACAACTTCTCTCAGCCACTCAAATGGCATTCACTAGTCAGTCTCACCTATTGCTTTTGGCTGCAATGTAGTAGGGAAGTGGGCAATTTCAGACGTAGCCAGAGTGATACTACCATGTCTACCAATCGGTAGAGGTATATATAGAGATATGCTTCATAGCCAAGCCAGCAGGAATGAACTGGATCAAATGCTGAAAAACAATTAGTGCTGTTGCACCACCACACAGATGAGTGTGGAGTTTAAAAAGTTCATAAAATGATCATGTTAATGTACAGTTTGTTTTTTGTAGTTTATTAAGTTATTTACCATAACGTGTAATCTCATTGTATGTTTAAAGTGTACATAAAAAAAACTGGGGTATTAAAAAACAAACTTCTATAACTATATCAATCAGTTTGTATTTGCAGTTCAATAGTAAGTGTAATAATGCAGCAATTATGGGTTTTTAAGTGTTGAAACATTTCCCTCAGATGATTTTACAAAGCTTACTCCCAGTGAAGGATAAACTGAAAGCCAGCAGATGTTTTAGACAAGCAATCACCATTCTGTGTGGATATATAGTAACGTCCTTACTGTCGCCATGCTAATGATGATGGAGCCACCTATTTGCATAGACTTTAACATTTACTCGCTATTGTCTGTTTTCATGTTCTCATGCCCCTCCCTCCACAACGTCACAGAGCGTTTCCTCTCAAAATGTCAAATATGCAAAGTCTGTGCACCCGTAGTCAAATACACAATATGTCCAAATGTTTGCAGACACCACTTCTAATAAGTGCACTCATTGCTGACACAGATGTACACACAGATTGTCTAGTCTGTGTTGACAAGTATTGCCAATATAAAAGGTTCATTGAACACACTATCCACATAGGTATAAGTATTTTAATCATTTTATTTTTAACTTTGTAGCTTACTTACACTTG
The DNA here is from genome assembly GCA_036984385.1 of Crenuchus spilurus. NCBI lineage: Eukaryota > Metazoa > Chordata > Actinopteri > Characiformes > Crenuchidae > Crenuchus > Crenuchus spilurus. The sequence goes on along the minus strand of BRDA01084278.1, from coordinate 24,714 downwards.
TAAACACATGATTCTTCACTTTCCACCAGTTTTCCCCTCAGCTTCGAACACCTCCACAACTCCTGTTGAATCATGGGACAGTATGCTACTGATGCATACTGCAAAATCTTTTCCAATTCTGTAGGTATTATGGGTACTTTTCATGTACTGCTTGATGAACACTGCATACATGTCTAGTGCAGGGTGGAAAAAATACATGAACATTTGGAATTAATAACTGGTTGACCATCCTTTGGCAGCAATAACCTCAACCAAACATTTCCTGTAGTTACAGCTTAAACCTGCACAATGGTCAGGAGGAATTTTGGACCATTCCTATAAAACCCAACTGTTTCATTTCAGCAATATTCTTGGGATGTCTGCTGTGAATCGCTCTCTTGAGGTCATGCCACAGCATCTCAATCGGGTTGTGGTCAGTACTCTGACTGGGCCTCTCCAGAAGGCTCATTTTCTTCTGTTGAAGCCATTCTGTTGTTGATTTACTTCTGTTTTGAGTCATTGTCCTGTTGCGTCACCGATCCTCTGTTAAGCTTCTGATGGCGGACAGATAGTCTTAAGTTTTCCTGCAAAATATCTTGATAAATTTGGGAATTTTTTTTCCATTGATGACAGCAATCTGTCCAGGCCCTGAGGCAGCAAAGCAGCCCAAAACCATGATGCCCCTCCACCATATTTCACAGTTGGGATGAGGTTTTGATGTTGGTGTCCTGTGCCTTTTTTCACCACACATAACATTGTGTGTTCTTTCCAAATAACTCAGTTTTGGTTTAATCTGTCCACAGAAATTTTGCCAGTAGTGTTGTGGACCATCCAGGTGCACTTTTGCATATTTCCAACATGCAGCATTTTTTTGGGACAGCCGTGGCTTCCTTTGTGATGTCCTTTCATTATATTCTTGTTTAATGTTTTACGTATTGTAGATTTATCAACAAAAATGTTAGCATGTGCCAGATAATTATGTAAGTCTTTAGCTGACACTCTAGGATTCTTCTTCAATTCATTGAGTATTTTGTGCTGTGCTCTTGCAGCCATCTTTACAGAATTACCATGGTTAGGGAGGGTAGTAACAGTGCTGAACTGTCTCCTTTTGTACACAGTCTGTTTTAGTGTGGACACATGAACATCAAGTCTTTTAGAGATACTTTTGTAACCCTTTCCAGCTTCATGCAAGTCAATTGTTGAACGTAGGTCTTCTAAATGCTATTTTGTGTGAGTCATTGTTCATACCAGGCAATGCTTCTTGAGAACAGCAAACTCAACACTAGTGAGTGATTTTATAGAACAAAGCAGCTTTTACCAACACATCCAACCTCATTACATGTACTGGCTCCAGGTTGACTGACTCCTTACTCCAATTAACTCTTGGGAGTTATTAGCCTAAAGGTTCACATATATTTTCCACCCTGCACTGTAAATGTTTACATGTTGCTTCAAAAAAAAAACATGAAAACATATCATTTTTGTGTGGTATTAGTTTAAGCAGACTGTGTTTGTCTATTGTGATTTAGATGAAGATCAGTACACATTTAATGACCAAATTATGTAGAAATCCAAGTAATCCCAATGGTTTCATATATATATATATATATATATATATATATATTACCTAGTATACAGTATATATTTATAGACTTTTCAAGTAGAACATTGGCTTATCACTATAACAATAGGTGCTGAACCTTCCACCATTCTTGATGTGAGATATACAATAATGTGGCCTAAGTCAACAATGAACACAAATGTGACATAGTTACCTATAAAAACAGTACATGGGTTAAAAGTCATTGTAAAACAAGATGGTGTGAAAACAGGCTGATGAGAAGGAAGTGTACTCTGTTCACAAACAAACATAGATCTTTCTCTGATAAAGATGCAACAACAAAAAATCCCCTCCATCAGTCAATCATGCGACCTGAGCCATGCTTCATCGTCATCCTCTTCAAATGACTCCTCCATGACCTGGTTAGTCTTGCTGGGCCAAGTCTGACGGGTTTTTCCTCCTTGATGACATCAGGACGGCTCATGGTTCTTTTGTGTGAGTGAGTCCATTGAACTCAGGCTTGCATGAAAAAAGAAAAAGAGAAGTAAAGTGAGGAAGCTAAAATGGCCGAGACGCTGCTCATTGATCTCGTTGTGGTGAGTGCCTCTGAAAGAGCTGCATGCCAGCCGATAACATTTTTAATGAATAGCTGCATGTACTCTGCACTGCTGACTGATTAGCATCATCCAGAGAAGGCCAAGAGATCTAGACTGCAATCGCAAATTCCATCTCCACTCACTGGGCTGTCTAGCAAAAAGATCAACTCAGGTGGCCAATATGAAATGGCTTCACTCTCTCACACAGCACCACCCCTGTTATTCAAAACAAAGAAAAACAAGACTTAGTTATGGTGCTAGGACCACCAAAATGGTCATGACCATTATTATTTCTTAAAAATTAAAGGTTAGGTCCATATTATTACAATATATACATACTTTATATATATATATTTCGTACCG
>BRDA01084278.1:0-22178 GCA_036984385.1 Crenuchus spilurus | reverse complement strand
TATATATATATATATATATATATATATATATATATATATATATATATATATATATATATATATATATATATATGTGTGTGTGTGTGTGTGTGTGTGTGACCCAGCCAGCAAAACCAGGTCAAAGTCATCCTTTTTTTCAAAATTTGTTTTTTTTTAAAACAACTTTTTTGTGAATTTAAGTTTTGTTTTTGATCAAAATATGTACTACGATAGATATCTGAGACTGTTATCTTTACAGCAATAATACAGAGTGGCTAAGTTTTGTCGCTAATGTGAGGGACACGATATTGACACGATATCTCAATAAGTTGCCCAGTGACTTTGGCCTGGTTTTCCCTGGTGGGGTCACATATCTATATATATGAGAGTTTACCCCCCAGGAAGACAGCACCATGAAACCACAACTCATACACACAGACACACACACACACACATTCACAATCCAGCCTTCTGCTGACATGACATACACACATTCCCCACACTCCTCCCCAGAGGACTCTATTATCAGTAGCCTTGGCAAGAGACTGTGAACAATTAGCTAAACCCGAGTCCTGATACTGAGACTAACTTAATTAATTGTGTAGGCGTCGACATCCTGAGAGTCTGAGCAATGTCAGAGGTTTGTACAAGATCAAGATCAGATCCATGCATCTTTGCAATAACATACATGCTTTTTTAATTTCTCAGAACACAATGACATGTATCTGGATGTATTTGAATATAAAATTTGCCTGAAACGTGACTTCGTAGAAGCCTGGGAAACAAGGTAGAAGTTTTTTTAGAAGGATATGTGGCTACAGATGCTGCATTTTTGCTGGAGGAGAAAGATGAGTGTAGGAAAGAAGACCCTTTATAAAGAAGGCTGTAAAGAGGTTTCTCAGGTTTGTAATGAGGATGGTTTTAAAAAAATTTACTTTTCATTGGACCATTCTTTAAAAAATCATTGAGATGTGCTAGAGTAAAATAATGAAGAATCTCTCCAAAACTGGAGCTAGACCAGGGTCATGTTCAGGGTCTAATTTTTGGGCTAGTTGTTTGCAGTAAAACAGTAACCATAGTCAAAATACTTTAAACTTGAACTGTTGTCCTTTTCATTCCATATGTAAAAAGATTGGGCATTTTACATGGACATTGATTGTAGACCTGAAAATGTCCCCAGTTTTCATTTCAGAAACTTGGTGACCTTGAACATTTAAGATGCTATCATTTGCAGTGTAGCCAAGCATGACAATATAGATGCAAATATCAACAAGCATTTTAAAATATACATTAATTATAAATTAAAAACTATTGATCACTGAGCTATGATGCACATGTAACTGACAAAACTTATCATAAATAAATTAACATTAGCATTAGTGCTAACTGAACTATTGCAAACTAAAACTATGTTGAGCTGTTTAGTACCTCAAAAAGACTTGATAATGTGGTTTCTGATGTACTGTTTTATATATATATAATGGATAAACATATAGTGGTGAACCCTTTACAACCCTTTAATAATTTTCTAATATTTCTGCATAAGTTTTCACTCAAATCCTAAAAGTAGAACCCAGGTAAACAAATGAGACAAACATACTATACTTGTTCATCTATTTATTGAGAAAAAATTATCCAGTATGACATTTGTGAGAGGCAAACATATGTAAACCTCTAGGATTAGCAGTTAGTTTGAAGGTGAAATGAGAGTCAGGTATTTTCAACCACTGGAATGACAATCAGGTGTGAGTGGGCACCCTGTTTTATTTAAAAAGCAGGGATCTATCAAAGTCTGCACTTCACAACACATGTTAGTTGAAGTGTATCATGGCACAAACAAAGGAGACTTCTGAAGACCTCAGAAAAAGAGTTGTTGATGCTCATCAGGCTGGAAAAGGTTACAAAACCATCTCTAAAGAGTTTGGACTCCACCAATCCACAGTCAGACAGATTGTGTACAAATGGAGGAACTTCAAGACCATTGTTACCTCCCCAGTAGTGGTCGACCAACAAAGATCACTCCAAGAGCAAGGCATGTAATAGTCAGCGAGGTCACAAAAAACCCCAGAGTAACTTCTAAGCAACTGAAGGCCTCTCTCACATTGGCTAAATGTTAATGTTCATGAGTGCACCATCAGGAGAACACGGAACAACAGTGGTGTGCATGGCAGGGTTGTAAGGAGAAAGACACTGCTCTCCAAAAACAACATTGCTGCTCCTCTACAGTTTGCTAAAAATCACATGGACAAGCCAGAAGACTATTAGAAGAATGTTTTGTGGACAGATGAGACCAAAAGAGAACATTTTGGTTTAAATGAAAAGTGTTATGTTTAGAGAAAGGAAAACACTGCATTCCAGCATAAGAACCTTATCTCATCTGTGAAACATGGTGGTGGTAGTATCATGGTTTGGGCCTGTTTTCCTGTATCTGGGCCAGGACGGCTTGTCATAATTGATGGAACAATGAATTCTGAATTATATCAGAATTCTAAAGAAAAATGTCAGGACATCTGTCCATGAACTGAATTTCAAGAGAAGGTGAGTCATGCAGCCAGACAATGTCCCTAAGCACACAAGTCGTTCTACCAAAGAACTGTTAAAGAACAGTTACTGGTAATGTTTAGTTGTTTAATTGCTGCAAAGGTGGGTCACACCAGATACTGAAGCAAAGGTTCACATATTTGCCTCTCACAAATATGCTGTCATAGATAATATCAGAAATTACATAAGCAAGTAGATTAGAGATCCCTTAACAAATGTGAGTTAGCACTGGGCTAACTGGTGGGATATAAACGTCCATTACTTGATAGCTACATTATCCTCGTAGCTCCAGTGCAGAATTAAAAAATAAATGTAACTGAGAAAACTGTGTAAATTTGATTTTGCCAAACTAGTCTTTTAGAATGAATCCGTCTGCCCAACTGTGCTACTCTGAAGGACACTGAGCATGTAAGGTCAATGTTGACAGCATGAACAAGGCTCTAGCTGAGGCTTGTAACATGAGCCAGCCGTGTGGACAGACGAGTGAGCGTGAGCGATCCACTCCTCGCTCTCAGAGGAGCCTTAAAAGCCTTGCTTCTTAATCCCTAAAGCAAATATTTTCAGATTATTTGGTCTATTGATACAGGGGTGCTGAGCCTCCCTGAACAGTGCAGGAGATTAGGAGATCAGCAACGTTCAGGTGGATGGGGTCACAAAAGGTCAAGAACAAAATCCCAACCACTACACTAGTTATCATCTCTGGCAAAGTGCAAAAAAAACTATACATATATATACAGTTATGTGAAAAAAATAGGACACCCTATAAAAGCTTGTGTTTTAGATTATTTCATTTAGAGTTTGGGTAAATTACTATTCAGAGAGTATCAACATTAAAACAAAATAAAAAATAAAAAAATATGACTGTTTACCTTTTTGAATTATGAACATAAGTGAATATTTTCACAATATCTATTAATAGTTTAATTTCACAATATTTCACAACAGTATTTATACTTAATATTATTCATTTTATCTCTATATTAATATTAAGTATTTATGTATTTGTGTTTTTAAATAAATGTATGTATGTGGTCTAACATCTGATATATGACCAACTATTTTACTATTTTTGAACATATATGTAAATGGGTGGGATATATATATATAAATACACATAAACCAGAGTGTCATTTTTTGCAGAGATTGCACATGTCACTGCAGTCAGGGAGGCCAATGAGTGAGTGTGTTCAGACCTAAATAGGCTTTGTGTGCTGATCGGCTGTGTGGTAGATATATCTGGATGTGGGTGCATTCAGGACGTGCAGTAGAGGAGGATGTTTGGAGTGCAGCCCCGGCCCTACTGGGTGGCATACTGGGAAACCTCTGATACGATAGCATTGAAAGTGAGAAAAGGTGGCGTGTTAGAAACAAGCAGAAAGGAAGCAGAAGAGAGAGGTTTAGTAGAAATATGGGCTGATATTCAACAGAATGCTGAAAGTGAAGGATGCAGAGACCTCGCTCTGGTACCTGAAGGCTCTTTTCTTTTCTAGTGTTCATTCAAGATGTTTTTATAGCTTACTGACATAACAATGTGACTAGTTAAACTAACTGAGCTACATTAACTTAAATGGGCCATATCAAATCTAAACAGAATTTGTGAAATAATAAAGTTTAATGTAATATGTAAACACTTTTAAAGTCAACACATACCATTCATTCCTCTGTCTGTACAGTTTACGTATGAAAACTAAGCTGTAAAAACAGCCTGTTTTGAATGTATTATTTTTGTGATGTCACGATCACACATATCCATCTATTTAAGTACTTTGTACAACAAGTTCAGCTCCACCCATTTATATTTTGGTGTCAACATGGGCTGCATGTTTGAGTGAGGCACAGTGCAGGAGAGTCAATCAGCACTGAGATCATTTATATAGATCAGTCTTAAAGGGACAGTAACAAAATAAAAGAGAGATTGGGAAAATAATTCAGACTATTTTAGTACATATATATTGACAAAGACATAAATCAGGGCAAGGAAAAATGTATGTATATGTATGTAATAATATTAATACATGTAATAATATTAAAACAATAATAAATAAATAAATAATAACAATTATTATTATTATTATTATTATTATTATTATTATTATTATTAATATTAACAATAATAACAACAACAACAACAACAACAACAACAATAATAATAATAATAATAATAATAATAATAATAATAATAATAATAATAATGCCATGTAATTACACTCAATGGTCGTACTGAGGTATTGGCACTGGTGTACTGATCTTCAGTGCCTATAAAAATGGACCATATACACCAGCTTTTTCATCAGGTGCAAAGGTGTGAAGAATGTAAAGGAGTTAATAAAGAGGTTTTAAAATAGGGTGAATTACACATCACAGTAAGCTAATGAAGAATACAAAGGTAAACATATCTTGGCATGTGTGTGTGGATCAAAGGGCATTAGTAGGACACTTCAGCAGGGGTCCCTCTCCACGTGGTCTCTGCTTACGACAGCCTTAACCAGCTGCAGATGTCCGCTGTAAAAGCCCCTGACCCACAACACCTCCGTTAGTGCCAGCAGGCAAGTAGAAACAAACCCATCTCAACGCCAGGCCATGAGTGATATACAGCATCAACGGGCACTTCACAACTGCTTTATATGAAGGGGGCAGTGAAATAAATCACTGAATACTGCTCTGTTTGAGTTCAGTATTCAGTATTGAGAACAGCATTGCTGTTATTGTTTCCATTCTGCTTTCTTTCTTCCCTGGTCTGGGGAGCCCGTCTATCTAATCTGTGTGTAACCCTTACAGCTTGCTGGTAATACCACTCACAGCTCGTTTGAAAATAGTTATTTTAATTCATATCACATTTGTGTTCATTGGTTGGAGATATTTTATTATGATCTGAATTTGATGAGTTGTTATTATTCTCCATTTAGTCTTGTTTGCAGAAAAAACAATGAGTGCAAATGCTTTGTGTATCATTTTAATAAAAATGCACTACTAACACTCAAGCTTGCATGGGGTATACTGTAGTTATATCTCGGAGACCATATCAAACACCTAGGTACACCTCAAATTGGATTTTAATGTAATTAATTACATACAACTAAGTAATTAACTATATTGATTGCAATAACTGTAAACTTTGAACATAAAAGGTTCTATATAGTGCCAAAAAGTCTTCTATGATATTTAACAATAGTCAAAAGCTAATTGGTCCAATATATACAGAACCATTTTTAAAATGGAATTAAAATAGACCATAAACAACTGTTTTTCCATCATGAAAACCGTCTGATATTTAGGTCTCGCTACTGTCTTAGGCTTTGTTCAGATTTCCAGTACAAATCTGAATCTACAGTCTAGATTGTATCCAGATGATTTTTGGTCATTTGTGATTTTGCAAATCACACCCAAAGCACATTTAATTTGAGTCAGATTGATGATGATGACATACTGAAAGTAATGGAAGTGCAGAGATACAAGCAGAGTGCCACATTTTTGCTTAATTTTAACAGTGAGATTGGATTGATGGGTGAGGTGATGTCATTAACACAGCAAGTCATAGACAGCATACAGATTGGTGATGTCTGGACACAATCAGAACATCTGATCAGAAGATCTGAATTCGCCTACAGTCTGAACAGTTTATCAACACAATTTAATTTCACTATACTAGTACAATGAAACACCACAATGTTATTGCTTCTACCATATTCTTAAAGGTGTCATGAAGTTCCCCACATACTGTGACTTAGATTATGAAGGGAGTCAGTAACAAGATGCATGGATACAACCAAAGAAATCATAACTGAGTAATTAAGAAGCCTGAACACCTAAACCAGGGGTGTCAAAATCTACTCCTAGAGGGCCAGATTCCTGAACAGTTTGGTGATCTTTCTGATCAAACACACCTAATTCAACCCAGCAGGTAATGATCATGTTTAACTGTAGTGTCAGAGCAGAAAAATCACCAACCTGTGCTGGACACCAACCCTCCAGGACTGAAGTTTGTCATCCATGACCTAAACAGAAGACAGGAAGTTCTGGAAAAACACTATCTCTACAGTTGCCAGGAGTCTGAATCAACTAACTGCACTTAATTTTTTTGTATGCACTCATCTTTTTGTATGTTTATCTAATCAAAAGTTTGATATTCAAAAGCTTAAATCAAGTGTACTGATGAATGAAGGATTTGTTGATAACATTAGTTTCCTCGTTATACACCTTTTGGCTCCACTTTTGGCTTAATAGGGGTCAAAAATAAACAGATTGGCAATCGGATATGACTGTCGATATGACCTGATCAAACAGTCTTAAGAGGTGATAAAAATTCCTCAGCTACTGTATAAAAACTACAGTTACGCTCATTAGCTTAAATAAAACAGAGCTCACAGTTAACAGTGAGCAGGCAAGTTATCAGTTTACATTCTTACACTGAATCTTCCATTGATGGGCTTTAATCAAGAGTATTACTGTCTCAGCGGAATGGTCTTAACTAGCATGGCCTTCATGGTCTACATGTTACTGCTTTGATAATTGGTTTGGGCAGATTCTGAGTCTGAACCCTGTGTGATGTGGAACATACACGAAAGATAATACTGTATGTCACATTAGATGATAATGCTTTTTCTTTACAATATATTGAAAAAAACATTTGAGTACTTACATATTAGTTTCATAATATATAATAGGTACCTAATTATATAAATAATAATAATAAATTATAGTAATATCATGGTCATATATGTGGAACAATTCTAAACATTTCATATAAACTAAATAACACTGCATGGAAAAAAGAGTCTAACAATGAAGAGAAATCTACAATTATTAGATTATTTGATTTAGAGTTTGCGCAAATTACTATTCAAATAGTGTCAACATTAAAACTAAATAAACAACATTAAAAGGCTTGAAATATGTCACTTTATGTCTAATGAGTACAGGTTAGTGTGGTGACTGATCAACTGGATTAAATAGTACTGGATGGATAGCAGTGGCGGATGCTGGTCTTTCAAGGAGGGGAAGCTCAATTCCGGCCTACATCATAAAATGTGTCGGTTTATTTATACGTAAATTCTACCCTCCATTCCTTTTCAAGAAAATTATCTGTGATCCTGTCGTACCAAGAAGGCGTCTTTCCAGGGACTTGACTAGTGTCCTCTCAATGGCCAGCAGAGCTAGGCTGCTTAAACGGCCTTGGCTCATGGTGTTGCGGGTGTAACACTTGAGCCGCTTTAAAAACAGGAGAAGCTCTTTACTGGCGCGAGGCTAGTGTGAAGTGTGTCCACCTGTGAGTGCTACCGCTGGACAGAAACTGCGATAGAAGTCAGAAAGAGTGATAGAAGTCAGTCTCCAAACACAAGTAGCTACAAAAAAACACCAGAAATAGAAGCTCGATTTGTTGCTAGTCGTTTTTAACAAAGAAAATGCTGCTAAGATGATTAGGAAAGTCTTCGGTTCAACTCAGAACAGAATGAAAAAAAAAAAAAAATGCTCCCACGTAAGTTTACACAAAAAGATCGCTGATTCGCTCATTTAGCTGTCAATCAAAAAGGGATTCAGCCTCAGACAGATCATCCAATCATCATGCAGAAGCTGAGCGTCCGAGCCAGCCGAGGCCAGCCCACTGCCCCATAGACCCCCAGAGATGCTGAGCATCCGATGGGCGGGACAAAGCCAAGGATTCATCCAATGACTCGTCTCGTTTCACAGCACGCTTTGCTTTGCCATTGAACTCTGTGGACGGTGAGCATCCAACCTGTTTAAAGCACTGTGAAGCTGCAGGAATGAGTGAGAGGAAAGCCGCGTCGTTACCAGTGATAAGAAGCTGATTCTGAACAAAAGTTGAGCGCGTTGTAGCGCATATTTAGTCAATGACATGTACACACAACAGTATATTATTGATCACTTATTTTTTGACATTTTAGGGGAAGCTGAGCTTCTCTTGCAGTCTTAGAGCATCCGCCACTGATGGATAGTACTGCTGACCACATACTATAAAGTCAGAGAAGTGGCACCATCAAACATATAAACCAGTAGGGCAGTGAAAAGACATGGGCTGTGTCCATTTTATATAAGCTAGTATCACATTCACACATCAGACATGCAAACGCCAATGAAATAGCTGCTAACTCTAGCTGTGCACAGATACAAATCATTTCATCTGGAATGTTGGTCTTCATACTAGCTTTCAACAACTACTACTGCTAACAGTCTGTGAACTTAAAAAAAATACTAATCACAAACAAGTTAATGGATAAAAATGAGTAGAAAACAATAGGCACCAAAGTGTTAGTATTGTTAGCTTTTTTAAAACCCAGATTAACAACAAGAGCTGAGAATTTCAAACACTAAAATATAGATTTTCCAACAAATATTGCAATAGAAATATGCTTTAAACCAACTGGAGCTGTGTAGCTAACACTGTTAACATACACTAGAAAAGCTGTTTATATGAAAATACAATCTGTTGTCAACCTACTTAAACCTCATCCAGACATTAACAAAGGTCTCACAGAATAGTGGAAGTACTAGTCCATCTCCAAAAATGAGAATTTCATGAAAAAAGTTAATTTGTAAATAAACTGCCACATATTTTATAGACATTACACGTGAAGTGACATGCCCTGCCCTGCGCCCAGTGAGGGAGTAGGGGACTAACCGTGACCCTGGTAAGGATTAAGTGGGTGGAATAATCGTGGATGGATGAAGTGACATATTTCAACTTTTTTGTCTTAATGTTGATAATGTGAATAGTAATTTAAACTCAAAATGAAACATTAAAATAATTTGAGATTATGAATTTCTGCTTTTCATGAGCTACAAGCCAAACTGATCAACAGGAAAGGTTTCACTCATAACCATGATTCACCACCATAGTTGTGATATTACATCCATCCATTATCACACACACTTAATCGTTATCAGGGTTGTGGTTAGTCCCCTAACCCCTCACTGGACGTGAACCCAAGACCTCAGCACTGAGAGGCGAGTGTGCTAACACCAAACCACCATGATGCCAGTGACATTACATTTTCACAATTATTCATCTCTATGTGAGACCTCACTGAAGTTGTGGTGATATATTTTTACAGAAACAACTGGGTTACGTTATAGTGTTGGTTAGCAATGTTAGCCTCGCAGATGTAGTTCTAATCTAAAGAAGCAACATTTGGACTCCAAACATGTGTTCAGTGATTGATTTTATCTGCAGTAGTTAAATACTGTAATAAACCTATTATTTTTGAGTGAACCATTCATTTAATCACAGTTATTATATACATTCATATATTATATATACATTCATTAGCTAATATTAGCATTAGCATCTTTCTGATTACATTCCAAAAGAACACATGAAGGACAAAAAGTCCACAGTGCTGCCAATTTTATTTGTGATTTGTGCCAATTTCATTTTTTTTCAGTTTCTGTTTCAGTATTTTTTTACTTTTCAGCACATTTTTACAATACTGATATCTATGATAATGTTGCCACTATAATGGTGATATTACATTTTTTATACCGTTTCTATATGTGAAACCTTGCTCAAGATCTAAATGAGGTTTGAGTGGGTTCACAAAAGTTGTGGTGGTATATTTTTACAGAAATGACTGGGCTACGTTATAATCAGGGATGCACATAAGTGGTGCGCAGGTGCGCATGCTTGGTCAAAATTAACGATGCGCACCGTGAATTACAATGTGACGCGCGTTTGCGCACCATTTACTTGATTATGTTTGGCCACCGCAACCGGAGTTGACAGGTTCGCGGTTTTCACGCCAAATTCTTTTGTTGAAAATCTAGTCGCGGGTGAACTTTCAGGAGTGGAGGGATGCGTTTTATTGGGTAACTTTTAAAAATTGCCGCGGCCGGTTTCCCAGGATATTACTTCAACACGGCGGGCAAACGTGTAGAAAGTCTACACTTAAGAAGTTTGAATACAACAATAACAACGAAGAGAACATAATATAAGGAAAGATAGCCTGAGAGAGAGAGAGAGAGAGAGAGAGAGAGAGAGAGAGAGAGAGAGAGAGAGACAGAGAGAGAAAGAGAGAGAGAGAGAGAGAGAGAGAGAGAGAGAGAAATACGGGAGGCGGTATTGCAAGGATTCTGATAAAGAAAAAGGTTTGTTGGACTGATAAATCCATTATAAACAAATACCAAGACGAACACTTTTAGTTGTTTTGCCATTTGCTAAAAAACGTGTGACAGACATATATTTTGGGCTAGTTTAAGCTTCTGAAGGGTGGGTTTTAGACTGACATTTGCCTGAATAATTTTGATGGATCTGGCAACCCTGACTGTAACATAGGCGGGCTCAAGAAAGTAGTTAATTGATAACTAGCGCTAGCTTATTTTTTCACTGGTTTTAAGATTTCCACCGATTCATCAGCATGTCCAAGAAACAAGCTACATTAAGTAATTACTTTGGTATTCCACCACCTCCAAAGAAATGAAGGATATCAGGAGGGTAGTGATGATCAATGCTTGTAGTATGCATTGTAAAAGGTGAGCACCAAGCAACATCTGTAGGTGCTCCTTTGAGAACTAGACCAAAAAAATTATGTGCACCCCTGGTTATGTTTGTGAGCAATGTTAGCAGTGCAGCTGCAGTACTAAACTTAAGAAGCAACAATTGGACTCCAAACATGTCTTGACTGCATATAGTTGACATTCTTTCTCAATCTCAACCTATTACAGAGTCTTCCATGTAAACATAGGAATTGCAATATGTTTTTACTGTTACAGATCTTTGCTAAAAAGCTTGTTATTTTTTTTCCATTTATGGGACACAGACTGTAGTCCTATATATTGGATGGGCCGAGGTAGACCACCCACTCTTCTAGTGTTGAAACAAGGTCCAGAGAGAGCAATTAAGCTGTTTCCCTGGGTCACTCCAGTCTCACTTGTTAAATCCATATGAAGCCAAAAGAGAAAGGGGGGTTACCCCTCTGGCATCTGCCTAAGAGCATTAGGTACTGATACAATGGACCAGCAATATAGTAGCCTGTGTATATCACAGCTTCATTAATTAATGAGCTGTAGATCATTATTTGGTCATCTCTCATGTTTGTTTCAAAAGACCACCTGTCTGAGTGCTACATCAGAAGACAATTTCAGAAGCTTATGCTCATAGACTCCAAATATATTCTATGATCCACGCTTAGCTCAAACAGAACTAAAGATTAAAATACAACATCTCAATAGTTTCTCTTAAACAACAATAAGATCAGATGGACTCAAGTCTCAACTGCTAAAATGTTTCTCCTGAATAAATGACCTCAGTCATCTCTTATGTCTCTGTTCTAGTCTTAAATTCTTCTTATGCAGGACTAAGACTCTCCTCAATTTTGATGTCTCATATCTCATTCTCATTTTTTCTCATGCTGGTGTTAAAGCCCTACATTTGTGTGTGTGTGTGTGTGTGTGTGTGTGTGTGTGTGTGTGTGTGTGTGTGTGTGGGGTGTGTGTGTGTGTGTGTGTGTGTGCGTGCGCGTATGTGTGTGTGTGTGTGTGTGTGGTCATCAGCCAGGAGACATATTTGGCATACAATAAACAAAATTTGGTTTAGTTAGCTATAAAACAACCCAGATTGTATTGCTCACAAGTTATTCACAAGAATTATGATCACTGTATTCCTGAAAATGAAATGAACATAAAGTCATAAAATATAAAATAAAATAACTACTTATATGGTTTCTGGCCAGGTGTGAAATACTGTTCTAGGCCCAGCAAATTACTGTAGGACCTCACCTAGGATTCATGTCATTCATCAAAATGTACCCCAACCCAAGGACAACATTGGAATAGTGTGGTATGGTAGTGTTATTGCTCTCTATGCCAACTGCTATTTATTTTGATATAAAACCATCAGAAAGTCACCAAATACTAACGTTTAGACACCAGTATAAAACCAATAGGAACATTTCAAATGAAATTATTTTATCAAAAGGGTAATACTAGGTGCGTGAATATAACTAGTAGTGTCAGCAGTAAATATGTAGAGTAGTTTACAACATGAAGAACTTTAGTTCACAATGTGTCCTGTTTACACACAATAGTGTTGTGAAAAATGTCATAACAGTATCAGATGTAATATACAGTGTGTGTCCACAAAACAATAGTATTCTGCATAAAATGTTATTCAGCACAGTTCAGATGGCAGGAGATCAGCACTGTCTTTATTATTTAATAATGATTACACTTTAAGATTAATGCTAGTGCTAACATTATTTCAGCATTATGTGGTAAGATAGAGTGCAATCCTCAATGGCTGAACAAACACAACACAAGCTAGCAGCTAACAGAGACAGTTGTGTTAGCATTTGGCATATAGAAATGTAAATCATTATGCAAAATATAATCTATTAGCAGCAAGAGGTCTTCTGAATGCTTTGAACACTTCTCCAGTGATTTAGGGCTCTATCAGGAGAGATGTCATAACAAAATAGCAGCCAAATATTAGCTATATTAGCTATTTGCTTCAGACACTTCAGTAGATCAATAGATCCAGACACTTTTGTAGACTGCAAGCACCCATTCACAGCCAGTTCGGTTCAGTTTTAGCATTGTGCTCACACACAGATTTGAGAATGCTAGCTTTCACCATGCTAACAAGCTAGGACTATGGACACAACCTTTTTGTGTAAATTTGATCAAAGACATTATTAGCAGCTTTTTGGACCACATTCAGAAAGGCAAAGGCAATAACATAAATAAGGAACATTAACTCTCTGAGGTCATTCAGCTTATGAAGGCGATGACAGTATTGTAGATGAGCTAATATGCTAACGTCAATTGGGCAATTAAACATTTTAGCTTATTATATCCTATATTTAGGGAGAGTCATTTCTTATCTATCCTCAGTGGACAAGATGATCGAGGTTAGATAATTATTGGCAGTACTTCTGCAGTAGAAGAAAAATGTGTGGGTGGTTTTGGAAAGTAGGAAAATGGTCAGACTTCACAGATGAAAAAGGGTTTTCGGTGATGCGTAATGTAATTTCTAGCGCAATATTTTCCATCCATATCCTGTGATTGGCATGTTTGCAATTGACTGTAGTGTTTGTAGTATTATTACTCACCATACAGTAAAAATGTCAGTAGATGAAGTAACTACAAGACAGTGAAACACTGTATCTCAATGGCATTCTCTTCCCCTTAAAAAATTAGAATGTCATCTTTAATGAAGTCACAAAGGTTAACTGCTCAGAGTACTGATAATGTGAATGGAAAGTATGTGTGACATATGCAGGTGTCTTCTATCTTCTCAGAATATTCTACTGCATTGACCATGTGAACATGATAATAAGGAACAAACGCGCTTTGTTCCGTATTTTTATCAAAGGGGGTGAAATAAGACTGAACTGAGAGAGAACGATGTGTGTGAATCTGCTGCTCTCTCTCTCTCACCCTCTCTGTCCTGTTTCAGCAGAGTGTGTGTGTGTGAGTAATGGGTCGTTGGCAAACGAAACGGCTCTTAGAGTCGACTCTTTGAAGTGAGCGATCAGAGCCGACTCATGTCTGGCAGCCAGATTCGTTTCCCCCCTGTTGAAGTCGCACGGGATTGGTCAGTTACACCATGTAAAGTGGGGGGTGGGGTGTCACTCTATTAGTATTAACTATAATTGTTGCAGGCGCACACAGAGAGAGAATGAATGAATGAATGAACGTTACACTTATATAGTGCCTTTCTCAAACCCAAGGACGCTTTCCAATCAACACACTCCATTTACACACACTCAACCACACACACCGGCGAGAAGCGGCAGCCAATTGCGCACAGCATATTCTCAACCGGAAGCGACCGTCCACCTGTAGGACTGCATCGAGCACTAGGGGGATCACCCAGGACAGAGTGCCAACCATATCTGGGCAAACATACATACATACATACATACACAGACATACACACACCAGGGTATTTTTTTAGAGTAGCCAATTCACCTGATCTCCATGTTCTTGGACTGTGGGAGGAAACCGGAGACCCCGGAGGAAACCCACGCAGACAACATGGAATCAGATGCGGACTTGAACCCAAGACCTCAGCGCTGAGAGGCGAACGTGCTAACCACTAAGCCACCGTGCCGCCCACGGAGAAGCTACAAAAAGACTCTCTCTGAAGAAAACTCTGCATATGATGAAAAAAATTACATGTTTAAATAAATAAATGCACATATAAAAGACTAAATAAATAATTACACACAAGTAATTGTACAGACAAAAATAAATTAATAAATACATTTTGTCATGAAAAATGATATATGTAAATTTATAAGAGGAATCTATTTCTACACTTCCATACATAAAAAATATTTGGATCACTTTTGAAATCCAAAACAGATGACAAAAATTCACTGAAATATGGTCTTCAGTATGGAAAGTGTTGGGGGATATGTGATTTTTCTTTTTTCATGATACATGTACTACTGCCTGTATTGTAACCATAATTTACTTATATTACTTTATTATGCCCTATTCCATTATTAATTAATGATCATTTTGTGATATTGTGAAATATGTGACCATGTTTCTGCGATATATATATATAGGGGTGTCCCTTATTTCAAAATCTGAAATGGTGGCGACCCTACCAACAACCCTCACCACACATACAAAAAAGTATGCTAGCTAAAAAAAGGGTTAAGGTTAGCTAGTCAGCCAATTTTCTAGCTAGTGGTATTTTTTTGTGGTCAGAGATGTGGCGATTTCTAACTCACGCCTCGTGTTAAAAATTAAGTTCAGTATATGGCTTATTGCTAATGCTAACATTGCTAGCTAACCTTACATAAATAAAATCACCTTTTTCTGGTAACTCATAATCAGTAAATGTCTGGCTATGAATGGATTATCTTTTTATTGAATATCAAATTCTTCAACTCTGAGTTTCCTGAAAGTTGGTGCTGACTCCTGGCTATTAACTCTGAAGTGTTGACTAGGTTGTTGAATCCACTGTTGCCAAATCCTCAGTAAGGAAAGCAGTTATTGGCTGTCCTAAAAGTCACTAGAAGTCTCTATATGATGTCATCACTTGCTTTGCATAATTTGTCATTTGCATGTAGTTGTATCTGAGGCTGTAGGAGAGAGGAATAAGATGTTTGGAGAGACAAAAAGTGAGGAAAAAACACCCTAAATATGTAATACTCTACTTATTCCTAAATACTTTAATAAAAATAAAAGAGTAGAGGAATCTATTGCTAGACTAGCACATTGTGGCTCATTTGAACGTAATAATAAGCAGATAGTCAGCTACCTACCTTGCTAGCTATTTCGCTAAACTGAGCAGCTTTGGAAGTCCAGGATGTTGTGCAGTTTAAAATATGAGAGGACAAATATGTGAGCTTGCTGTTACAGCTTCATTTGACTCTTTATTTTGCATGTGGCTCTTCCAGTGAAGGGCTAGTTGTTCTGTTTGACTTCATACTAGCAATGACAGTTTAGCAACAGATTAAAAGTTCTCATGAACACGCCCCTCCGTGTTCTGATTGGTCACCTACAGAACCAATCGTATCCAATAAATAAAACTCCATTCAGCATGGAGGCTGCCTGTGGCTACTGTGATAGTAGCCATGTCAGTGCTTTGGGACGGGGAGGGGCTCATAAAGCACCCACTGCTTGCTGGAGACAGTAACTGCAGAAGGACTGGTGCTTTCACGTGAAGTCTCCAAAAAAAGTCACTGGTTTGTTGCTAGTCGCTTTTTTGAGGGGAAGAAAAGCTGCTAGAGGGGTCTAAAAACTTGCAAAATCAGTAAGTTGGCAACAGTGCTTGAATCCATTTCATATTTATATACACATTGCAATCTGACTCCATTTGTAATAGTATTTTTTATCTATCGGTTAAAAGTAAGTGGAATTTTCAGACATTATCCAAAAGTGTTCATCCAGTGCACAAATTGTTCCTTACAGCATAACCATGTAAATGGGTGTAGTATAGCCAGGAAAACCATTAATCCACTATCAGTGGTGTAACTTTGCTTCAGATGAATTTAAATCAGCCCAACATATATTATAATGAACTAAAGACTATGACAGTAGAACAGCATATGGGTAACTGCTATCTCATTACTTGTAATGAGATCTGAAGTTCCTTCATTGACCTTTTTAACTTCTAGATCTACATTAGTGAGAGTACACAACCCTAGATCCAGGTCTGATCAGCTTACAGAATAAACACAGGACTTTGTGATAAAATCAGCTACCAAAACCAGGCAGTTTGCACTTTTCTGCCACTGAACTGCAGCTTTTTTCCCTCCTTACCCTACTGCAATCAATGTGATAGACATACACAAAAAAGATGGTTCTTCAAGGGTTCTTTGCATGGTGAAAGGGTTCTTCATATTGATGATGAATGTAATGTAGATGGTTCTATACAGAAAAAGGGTAAGGGTATATAGCCCTAGAAAAAGTAATGCTATCATTAATATGTCAAACTTGTAATGCAACCATTTTTGGTGCTATATAGAACCATTTTTAAAAGATTTCTATAGAGAATCATCTACACCACATTTCTCATCAATCTGTAGAACCCTTTCACCAGTGTTCATGATTCTATATAGAGCCATTTTATTTACTAAAGAACCCTTGAAGAACCATCTCTTTTGAGAGTGTAGGATAAGCTAGACAAAATAAGCTTGGAACATAAGACAGTTCAGGGCTGAAGGGTAAGTGAAGTTGCATTGGTGTTGAATTGATTATTGGTACTGTTCAGCACAGTGTACTGTTATGGATTTTAATACATTTCAGTACAGTGAAGTCCTACATTGCTTTCTGGGAATGTGTTCTCCTTTCTCCATTTTTGTTGTTTATTTTTAACTTTTTTATATATTTTGAAAATGTAGATGAAACCAAAAGTAGCCTTGAGGAGCACCACCCAAATGATAGGAAAGGGCGTGCCCCAGTGACGGTCCACTACCTTTTTATTATCTGAGAGTGTATGCAGGTCCGTGTGGAGGTGATGACGTGAATGATGTTCCTGCTCCTCCTCTCTGGGCCAAACGGTGAGAAAACACACAGCCCTCATCCCTCGCTCTTGTGTATGTAAGCACAGCAGAGAGATAATAAGGCTGAGAGCTGGGGGCCGTTGGTAAATGAGCTGCCCATGAGGGTGATAAAGCCTGTCAAAATGTCTGCTCCAGCACCTGGGCTTAAGAAAGTCCTCCATACGAGTCTGTGTTATCAGAGCAGATTAAAATCAGGATTTGGTTGACTTCAGGGTAAAGGCGTTTCTTCATCTTAGCCAAAAAGTTCTTCAATTTTTACACATACACATTCCTGGAATTTTTGCATGTGTGTGCAGGGCTGTGAAAAAGTCTTAGCCCCCCAAGAAAATCGGGGGTTTTTGAGGGCAGGAAATGTTTCTTTCTACTCAAGTTGTTCATTTCTGGGCTGCTAAATGAAAATTCACATCTTCAGTTTGAATAAGAGTTGATTTTTTTCAGTTTACTGGTGTTCGAGTCCCACAAAATTCAGTTTTCTGTTCTGCTAAAGGATGCCCTCTTGTGGCACAAATCTGAGGTGTAAGATGAGTCTTCATCATGTCCCTTCAGTGTCATGCAACTTGAAAAATATATATTCTGGGACTGAAAAATCAAAAGTTAATTTTTAGTGCTTAGCAGTAAAATATAAGCATATTTTATTACATTACAAATCAAAAAATGCATTTTCTGATCAATGATTCTTTGCAAAAACATAAAAATTTTGTAGCAGTGGAATAACCCATGCAGAGCAGGAAGCACAGACAGTCTGCCAGCATTTTTGTTTGCATTTCCATTCTAGGCTTGGACAAAAATTTAATCTAAAGTTATATTTAAAAGGTCTTAAAAAGTCTTAAATTGAACTTGTTTATACCTGGGTTTGTTTAATCAATATCAAGTGTGCTGGTCACGGATCCATGAGCACTGACGAGAACATCTGGAATCACACCTTGTTTTTTCAGACTAGCTCACAACATCAACTACTTTTTTCCCCAAAAAATGCTACTTTCCACTATATTTATGCTTATTTGTATTTATATTAATAATATATAGAGATTGCATGAAACATCTCATGCTTATTACTGACATATGACTTATGGACTAAGCTCAAGTGTAAACTAATTTGCGATGCTCAATTCACAATACAGTTTATTTCAGTTATTAGACTTAATCAATTTTCAGGAGAGCAGTCCAAAGTAAGCTAAATAAAATATCTCATGCTGAAACAAATTCAGCGATGTGAAACAGAACAACTGAGAAACAAAAGCCTGTGCGTGAGTTTGTGCATGTACGAGGGTCTTATCAGCATTAATTACAATGTATACAAGGTTAAGTGGGACCTATTAAGGATAATTAAAATACTAAGGATGATTACAATGGTTGAAACGGTGCACCTAAAACTATCTGAACCCAAAACAAACATCAGAAGTGACAAGCCCAAAATAGAAACTCCTAAAAATGTTGGAACTCCTAAAAACTCAGAACATGCTAAAGATACCTAAAGATACTGTCGTCCGAGATAAAAGCAAGCAGTTTATTCAAAATTTCTTCCAACTGCTGCAGTGTAATAGCTGTAGATTGGGTGATAGCATCTCCCCAGTTCCTCCACTCATTAAAGAGCGAGACTTGGGCATTAAATAATTCTGCTATCAGGAGCAGACCAAGTCTAACTTTGATGTTGTTCGTTTCGAGAGACGGCTTGGCTCCTTTATGGCTCACCTTAGGTGGGCTGATGGTGCACCAGGTCTTTGAGGACAGCCTTGCTTGTACAGTGCCTTTCTGAGAATTTAGACCACCACAGAGTACCTTAGGAAACATATCATATACAGATTTTAAGATTTTTTGAATATTATAATGATTTGTATGTGATTTTGCCTTTGGGTTCTTAGAGTGTTCATGGTTCTATGGATAACCATTTTGGAACCATTTTCTTTACTAAAGAACCATTGAAGAACCATCTTTTTAAGAGTGTACTACATATAATATGCTGACATTATCCTTACTACTATAGTTGTACTGGTAGTACCTGGTAATACTACAAGACATTAGCCTTAATAATTTGACACCACTGTTTATACATTATAACAAAAAGTCTGTAATTATTTAATGTTTAAAAATGTCTTCATTTTGTAATAATGTTATACATTTATCTGCCATCATGCCATTTTACTCCTCAAATACTCAGCCTTTTGTGAATACTGCTTTTGTATCACATCTTGATTAGAATCACCTGTTGACATCACCTGTTTTAAACATAATTATTTACCTCATTGTTAACCCTAAATTGCTCCTGTCCCAACTTTTTTTTGAATATGTTGCAGGCCTGAAATGCAGGAATGGATGTATATAAACAAATTAAATTAAGTTAACCAGACAATCATGATATCTTGGGTTCATATTGCCTGCAATGAAATAAAAATAAATCCAAGAATTTCATTTTCTAAAATGAATGAACCACAAGCACTATATTATATGTAGTAGTGTCAACACTGTATTAAATATTATAGTATTTTCTAAAAACTTCAGATAAATTGAGAAGCATAATACTAGTTTCATTCTTGTTTACTGTCTCCTTTGGAAATGTGAAAAATGTCCCAGTTTACAGAAAATCTTTTGCCAACAGGCTTCAAAGCAGAGGTAGTGCATCTCTTTTGTTTGTCCCTTGTGTTATCCCGTCTGATGTTAGAACAGTCCACATCAGTAAATGCAGATTTATCAGGAACCATCCAGGAAATTCCCAATTTTACATCTCAGGCCCATCTCCAAGTATGGCTGTTGAGCTTGGCTGAGCGGACGTGAATTCCCAGTGGCCATAGACCGTTGGAGAGGCAGTGATGCACACCGCTCAGAATACACCATTTGATCTGGAGCACACAGAGGGAGATGGGGAAAAAATGACAGGATGAGTCAAACTAGGGGGAATAATGGGCTTCCTGGAGGTTGATGGGTTCTGATCTACTTTGCTACCACTTGTTTCTCCACTCAAGTTCTTGCAAACAAAGCCCAGAAGGAGCACCCAGCAAGACCAGAAATACTTCCTTAAGTAATCATACATGCTTAATGTTGGTGAAAATACTTCAAAAATGGTAAGATGGTTGATGGCTCCAGCAGTTTCCTCGTGTTGAATTCTGAGGGTTCCCACTGTGAAGAAAGTGATGCATTCAATTTGCACATTGTTTCCACATGAATAAAATATATTATGCATTTTTTTCTGTTTACATTGGTCAAATACCAACTTGATGTGATTTTACTCATTTGACCATGACACATTGGTCATATTTGAATGTGAAATTAAAGAAATGGTTCATTATATGGGCATATTCCTTCTGTATTCCATCAGCAAAGTGTACTTCTGTATAACTAGAACTGTGTTAACATCACTACAAAATAACTCAAAGGTGACCTAAGTTGGATAAATGTTTCTGTAAAATTAACCACCAGGACTTTCTCAACACTCATTCATCTCTTCGAGCTCTCAGAGACTCTAAGAGACTACTGGTCGTGGTTTAGGACATATATGAGCTTTAAAAATGAATAAAACCTCACTTTTACAGGAAGACACTTCAGACAGCAGCAGGGCTGGTAGAGGTCTGATCTCATATTTATGACATTCATAGTTGAGGGCTTTAGAGGTCAGATCACAGTGCCTGAAAGTTTATTTTGGGGATAAGTAACCCCCCTCTCCTACACTGTCAATCTCCTACTAACAACTTGGTCATCATCACTAAATCTGATCCTAGATCAGCACTTCCTGCTCTGTGGTGGTTGTCTAAAGGTTGTGGTATACTTGCTGTTCACATACTAATGCAGTGCTGTGTTTATGGTAATATCCTTACTATACCTCTTTAGCTAGCTACGGAGTGGCAGATCATTAGCTATGCTATATGCAAACTAGCATAATGTTACTAAATACTTAAAAAGCAGGGGAGTACATATTTTGTTTTTCATTGTTTACACCAAAAGTTTTACCAGTCCTGTTCATGCAAAAACATGGTACATCATTTTTAGATATCAACTAGCTAACATAGCTAGCACAGCTAGTTAACATACTCCTAGCTTCTAACTCGCATCCACATCATTTTTCATGGACGCCTGGACTCTACCTTTGAAAACACTTCCTGACAGAACAGCTACACTAATCACTTTATTGGAGTAGAAGGAGTTCAGACCTTTTTTAACCATCAAAGTTGCCTCACTAAAAAAAGAAGTTATTGTAAAGAGGTTCACAGGTTCTACAAACCGGATTCCAAAAAAGTTGGGACACTAAACAAATTGTGAATAAAAACTGAATGCAATGATGTGGAGATGGCAAATGTCAATATTTTATTTGTAATAGAACATAGATGACAGATCAAAAGTTTAATCTGAGTAAATATAACATTTTAAAGGAGAAATATGTTGATTCAAAATTTCACAGTGTCAACAAATCCCCAAAAATTTGGGACAAGTAGCAATTAGTGGCGGGAAAAAAGAAATTGAGCATAAAACGAACAGCTGGAATTAACACTAATTAGGTCAATTGACAACATGATTGTGTATAAAAAGAGCTTCTCAGAGTCTCCGTGTCTCTCTGAAGCCAAGATGGTAAGAGGATCACCAATTTCACCATTGTTGATCAGAAAGATAGTGCAGCAATACCAGAATGGTGTTACCCAGCGTAAAATAGCAAAGACTTTTAAGTTATCATCATCAACCGTGCATAACATCATC
>BRDA01084268.1:0-25396 GCA_036984385.1 Crenuchus spilurus | reverse complement strand
CTATAGAAAATCTTTGGAGGGAGCTCAAACTCCATGTTTCTCAGCAACAGCCCAGAAACCTGGCTGATCTGGAGAAGATCTGTGTGGAGGAATGGACCACAATCCCTGCTGCAGTGTGTGCCTGGTGAAAAACTACAGGAAACGTTTGACCTCTGTAAACAGGCTACTGTACCAAATATTAACATTAATTTTCACAGGTGTTCAAATACTTATTTGCAGCAGTAACACACAAATAAATTATTAAAAAATCATAAGATAAAAATTTCAGACCCCTCCATGATTTCTAAGTGGGAGAACTTGCAAATTCGCAGGGTGTTCAAATACTTATTTTCCTCACTGTATGTAGACTGCAGGCACAACAAAAACAACAAACAATTAAGGCGTTAGCAATTAAAATTCAATTTATTCTACTGAACAGCCTGATAGAAAGCCATTAATCCATTATAAGAGTGCACTGCAAGATCTGAGGAAGGTTGTTTATTCAGTACTTAATGATGATAGAAAGAGTAGCGAGCGATGAGGAATAGCTTTGGGTGTACATACCCATAGTGCTCTGCACACATGCTCAAGAGTGTGAAAGGTAAGATTCAGGCTAAGAAAGGCTATCAGACAGCAAATACATTTATAATCAGACTCACTATACTGACACAGTTGTGTTCCTGCTATAAACACTGATCATTAAAAAGTAAAGGTTTAAAGACAGCATGGTGTAATAAGTGCAAAAAGATGAGAACAGAACTGGGCCAGTATGGAGAGATCCAGAGAGAACAGATGGTGTACTTCACCATTAAAGACAGCTGAGCAAGTGATGAATGTCCTGTCCTTTCATTTCCCTGCTGATGTCACTAAACACAGAGCAGAGATTGCTGTTGTAATTAAACACAAAGCTATAAGAAGGAGGCGTAGCTTGTTTCCTTGACACTAAAACATAAGAACATAAGAATCAGGCTGACATGAATTGATGACTCCTCATATATAATGTGCAAGATTATATATGCAAAAAGATTCAGTATCACCTCTTTAAAACAGTAATACAAGATTTTTTTAGTAGGAATTATTATATTATTATTATTATTATTATATAATATATTATATATATTATTATATAATAATTATATTATATATATTAATATATAATAATTATATAATATATATAATTATATAATAATTATATTATTATATATATTATTAAATAATAACTATATATTATATATAATCATGTCAAACTTGGAAATGAAAAAATTCACCTCAACTTGAATTTATTCAACTTAAACTTCTTTCCATCACACAGTGACACCAGACATTTCCTCCTTTTCAGCTCTCAGTTATGAATGATGTGGCATCATCCAGATTTGAGTTCACAATGGTGACATAGCTGTTTGTTTAGTTTAGCAATTAAAACATAACCATGGCTGTTTTATTACCATATTATTTTTTTACCATATTATTATTATTATTATTATTATTATTATTATTATTATTATTATTATTGTAGTAGTTGTTATAACTCTAATAAAGTGCTATAACCTTACGAAAGCTACTGTAATAAAATTACAGAAAATCTAGAACAGAACCACTTAATAATTAATGGACCACTATAAAATGCTCTTTTATAATCCTCCATACTCACGTGTCCAGATCAGTTTCTAGAATGGCCTGTACAGGCAGATATCCAAGGCGCGGGTGCTTGGTGAAATACTTCTTTGACCGAAACTTGTTCTTCAGCACCTTGGTGAAGTCACGCACATCTTCCCCAGAGGTCGTCTGAAACACAGTGATACTCAGTTCTGTACTGGTGGAAAACACATTCTACAGCATATGCATGGTCTGTTTACTGCTGGTCAAACCTCAATTCTATTTACTCTGCTGTTTAAAAATGGTACCTATGTCTTCACCATCTTAGAGCATATTTATTTGTTTACTGAATTTTATCTTAATGTTAAAGTTAGCAAAAGTAAGTGCTTTAAAGTGTTCTTTGTAGAAGATGTTAATACATTTCATTTGACATCATTTCTTCCAATGAACTTCAGACTTCTGAATCACATTGTATAGCATCAGACAGTCAGGGATGAGTAAACATAAGAGGATACTCACAGGGGTGCAATATTCCACCATGGGACAGTTTAGCTTGTGACCCTTGGTAGTTCTTCCCAAGAAAAAACACTTCTGACACACATCATAGTTAAAGTGCTTCAGACTGCGATACCTGAAAAATGAACAGATGTATCATTTTGATTTAATTCTACCCTCTTATCTATATTATTATTACAACAACGCAGACATAATAACAGTAATGTAAGAGAACTAATCTTATAGCTTAAACAATATTTTATTTATGTCTTCTATATTTAGTTTACCTAAAGCCCACCATCGGACACTCTTTACATATGTTACACTTGGCCTGGTGCTTGGCAGTCTCAGCTGCAGCCACTCTGTGCAGCACTGGTAACCACACCATTGACTGGGGCTCCAAATGCATCCACTCTACAAACTGGTGCAGTTCTATTGTGTCATTACTGCCAACCTGAAGCAGAGCAGAAATAATTTACTTCATCATTACAGCAGAGGGAGAGACAGGACAGAACATTGGCTGTTGAGATGTTTCTGAACTTCATGATGTGGAATAGACTGTGATAGATAGTGGGTGAACTACAATATATATATATATATAACTTTGCTGTTCTAAAAGTTACTCAATAATAAAGTACTTCTTTCACTCAAATTGTTTTTCAATGTGTACTTTTAATTTTTTGATTCATTCTTCCACTGAATTGAAAATATTTGTTCTGGAATATATGTAGATTCAGGACATTCTATCAGTATCTATTATCACGAGAAAGTGTGTTAGTCTCTGATAATGTGCTTTTTGGTCTAAAGTCAGAAATGTGCTAAATAAAGTAAATAATAATAATAAACAAGTACAAGTACAAAAAACTAAGAAATGAAATACAAAAAGCTGTTAAAATGGTTAAAATTGCTGTACAAAGCTGTTGATTGTTGTTTATAATTTAATTGAGTTTATAATGTAAAGAGTGGATGAAAGTATTTGGTAGATTGTTGCTAAATTGTTGATAAATTGCTGCTATGGTATACATTGTGGTTGCTATTGTGTTGCTATGGCGTCTCTATGGTACCACCTTAAGATTGCAAAGTTATTCAAAGTGGCTGTTAAGGTGTTTCTGGGTTGTTGCTATTGTAGTTTTGGTGGTTGCTGGGGTGTAGCAGTGTGGTTGCTTGGTTGTGAATGTATTGCTAACTGGTTGTAATAGTATATTAGGTAGTTGCTAGTGTGTTGCCAAGGTGTCCAAAGTGGTTGCTAAGGGGTCGCTAGGTGGTTGCTGTGATAAACAAGGTGGTTGATAAGGTGTTTCATGGTGGATGCAGTAGCTAAGGCTGGTAGCTAATACTTTTGACTATGGGATATAATGAATAAAGTGTTGATGGAGTGTAATAGATGTGTAATAACTGAGTTAATACTATGAATCAGTGTATGTCTGTGTATACGTTGTACAGATGTACCTAAATAGGTTGTAAGTTTTGTGCAAGTAGCTTTAAAGCTGTAGGAAACACACTGTTAAAATGTTGTTATGCAGGATAAAGAATAATAAGAATAAGTAAATTAATTAGGTATATTAAAGGTAGTGATTAAAAGGAAAAAAATAAGTACTTTTCTCCCAAAACTTGAACAAAATATTTTCATTTGAGATGACTTAGGAAAGCAATCAAATAAGTAAGTAGTTAATAGCCATCTGTGCACACAATGTCTCCAAGTCATCACCAAACTGGCAGTCTGTGAGATAAACTGTAAAAAAAAAAACAGAAAACAAAAAGTAGACTATATTTTAAGAGCCATATTCATCTATTGTGAGAGCCTGTAACATCCTCAAAACTACTTTATCAGGCTATGATGTGTTTACTTGTGTGGGGTGTTTGGTAGTGTGGCCAAAAGGAGCAAAGCTGGTCATTAGTCACAGTCTTTCCCTGTGGCATTGGATCTGTTACTACATTTATGGATCAATTAGAGCAGGCCAGTATAGAGCAGGGCTATCAACGGCACCTCTTTCATTACATGGAACATTAAATAAAATGGGCTTCAGTGTGGCAGACAGGGAACAGTAAAGAGATATGGTAGTTCAGTGGCAGCAGAAGGAATGGACTGGATTTAGAAATCCATTATATGTGTAGCTACGTTTGATGTCATGAGCACTTCATCACAAAGCATTACAGATACAGAGCATGATAATTCAGATTCATATCACCTCTTTCAGAACTTATGACAAAAGAAATATGTAAGAAATGTTTTAACATGTTTTTCATCAAAAAGTGTTATACATCATTTAAATGTCCTTCAGTACAGTATGAGTCAGCTTCTACAGTTATATTGTAGTCTGCACTAAATTCAGTTCATTATGAGAGCAGAGCAAGAACCCCATAGCAACCCTAAGAATTAAAATAATAATTTCTCTGCCTAACTCACACAAAAATATAACATAATAATTATGAACTTCTTCTGCTACACAAACACTCACTTCATAATAGATGTGTGTAGCATTTCCTAAACTGCATTTTTATAGGTGCCCGAATATGCAGTGCAATTCAATGTCCTTCCTCAGTCTATATAATAGAGCGTGTCCAAAAAATAGCATATTGTTCTCAGCTGTGTTCATAATTAACCATCTGAAGTCTGAGGGGTTTTCAGACACTCTGATGTAGTCTGACATGCCTTGACTTTTTTACATTTTTTTTATATATTACATCCATGTAAAATTATTTTTTTCCAAAGTGTTACACAGACTTTTGTTCAGCACAAACTCAGCAACAACAGCGGCAAAACAGTAAAAGTGTCATAAATCTATATTTTGATTAAATATATTCTAAACTAGACTTTCCAAAAACCTAGTTTTAGATGTGCTGACATATTGTGGAAAAAACACACTCTAAACATTTGTAAACATTTGAAGAGTTTTGAGCTCAGAACTATGCAACCATAGGTGTTGGCTACACACTGATCATTACAGTTTTATAGAAATTGTATGTGGTTTTATTTCTAAAGCTTAATATATGTGAGCTGACACTGTGTGTTCACTCATTCAGTGTTTTTTTCTTTAATTGTACTTTCTGAATATAATTCAATCATAGCCATGTTTCTACAAATTGCCCAGGTTATGGTTCTTGGTGATTCTTTATAGATGTGAAAGCTGGACAGTAAAAAAGCAGAACAAAATACTGAAGTCTATGAATGATGTTGGTGAAGATGTGAATGACTCACCTCTCAATTCAGATAACCAAAGTGTACATATTTTACGACTGTGTTTTGAACATATGACATAAAAGTGGAAGAGGATGACCAACAACAGGGTTGATGGATACAATCAGAAAAAAAAAAAAAAAAAAAAAACATTAATAAGCCTATGGACCCAAACAGAAGAAACACCATCCACCATCCTTCTGGTAACCAGGAGTTGTTATTGACTTAATTGAGTGTGGATTTACTTTTACATTTGTGTATATCTAATACAGTTTTAAAAAAGAGAAATAATTCAGTGTAAGCAGAAGGAATGGAAATGTAGCAGCCTCAGGAAGCAACACTTGGCTTCTTGTCAGTAACACTTTTTAATTTCAAGTTGACACAAAATTATTAGGAGCCAATAACTATGCCTGCCTGTAGACACTTCTGCTTTTTCAGCTTGTATTTTAAAGCAAATAGGAAGCAGGAAAAGGAAAATAACTGGCTAATATGACTAATATTAACTAAAGATGTGTTGGGTAATTTAAAGTTGTTAGCTATGAATGAAAGCTTGTGACTTATACATTACACAAAAGGACAAGTAATTAATGTATGCATATTAAATGAAGTAATTTTAGTAAGGATGTAGTAATTCTGCTTTAGTATTGTTTGTACACCTTGTTACTAAGGATATAAATCAACTTAATAGTTATATATAATTTTTAAAGAAACTATTTATTATTTTTTCCTATACACTCTGTGATTTATCACTATAACTGCAGAACTCCTTCCACTCTTAAAAAGCTGTGTGCTGAAAACATTCCAAAAACAGATGTTCTGTATTTGCTAATTGCATTTATGTGCTGCAACAAACATAATTCTAATCAAACAATGCAACCAATCTTTACCAACATCACATAGTATGTAGTAATATTAGTGCAATATGGTATTATGCTTATGAGTCAGACTGCACTCAGCTCCATTAGACTCACATGCTGAAAGCAGCTGCGGACGCTGGGCTCCACATTGCTCCCTCCAAATGCAGTGGCCTCCCCCAGCTGTTTGGGGATCTGCATGGTGGTTTGCAGCAGCAAGGCCAGCTGTCTTGGGTTACACACTCCTGCAGAGCCAGCCACCTGACTGAACAGGTCTGAGGAGAATATTGTGAATCAGGACTATCATGGATATTTGACTGCAATCACAGACCATTTCTCCTGAGGCCAAGTGGATCAGAGTTTAGAGGAAATAAATTAAGGACATTGAATTCCCTAATGTGTCAAGCTCCTCTAGCCCTGTGGTTAGAAGAAACTCAATAGCATCAATACAAAGCACCACAATTGTCAAAGACAACAAAATACTTGCATTTATACTTGTCCTCAAGGTGTCCTTTCGACAGAGAAAGCAGTCCAATCTTCATGCTCAAGACTTGAACTTTCCCGCTTCTACCACTGTCACAAAAGAAGAGAGAGAGACACATGGAGAAAAGTTTTAAAAAAGTCGGTTGATACTGAAATGAAAGACACTGAGATGATATATGCTCAAAAAAAGACTGCATTCATCTTTAGAGCAAAATAAAAAAATCTTTCAAAGCGAATGAAATTATCATATTTTAATATGTATAAGAATTTTGATTACAACTATGAGCGCTATTCCAATATGTCTAAAGCATTAGTTCAGCAAAAAAATTACAAATAAGCAATTTTCTGCTTCCACCAAATGTTGTCAATCAGCCAAAACATGTCTACTAAGCTTGCTTCTTTATTACATTTTGTACCAGAGTATAAGGCTAATGCAACGAATTAATGAAATTTTTTTAGAATGCAAATCACACAATTAAGTCACTGCATATTTTCCCAAACCAAATCAAGTGTTAATAGTCTTAAATATATTTGATTATATGATTTCTAGTCAGGTAATGACATGCTGCTATGTAGGACAGCTGACTAATGTTTACACAGAATTGATGGCTACTTCAACTGTAGTTCACCGTCATAAATAATATAAACTACAAGTTCACAAAAGCTGATTACAACATTCACGGTCAGGTGTAATGACAATTATGTACTTTTTTCTTCATCAAAGCCCATACACACACCTGTCATAGACATTCAGAAGCCAGTTGAGACACAGATCCACACAAAGAGGCACAGTGATCAGATCTGGGTTCACTTGCTGAAGTTCAGTGTAGATTGTGGACAAACAGGCTATGATGCCTGGAACCTCCAAAAGCTGTTCATTATGAGTTAACAGCTGCTGGTCAAAGACACCCTGAGCCATGGCCAAGTCCAAAAGGTCCACTGAAAGAAACAGACGGTATTCACTCACGATTTCATCTCCACTCATTCTTCGCCCCACAAGGGACACATCTTTAATGAAATCCATTCAGTGCATATTAATGGAAAGCAGCAGAGCATAACTCATTCGCTGGCGTGTAATGAAAGTTCCAAACTCAAAAGGCTGGGGAAAAAAATTACACTAATTTCTTATCTGGATTCATCAGATTTGCAACCAATTATATGTTCCATCAGCTTCTTACCAAGCCAGTAACGTCCATTACAACCAGCATACACCTTCCAACTCACTTGACGGAACACCATCTCTGTGCACTAATGTTGTCATTAGTTGCATTTTGGCCCCAAAGCACTTTACACTCCTACTGTGACAGTAAGATGTAGCATTTACAGGCTATGTTCAATAAAAGACTCCAGTATACTTGGGGAAAATGGCCTGTGGAAGAAACTGTCTTGCTCTAATACATTAATCATTATACTGTATGACCATTACAGAACTGTAATGTGTTAAACACCTTCCTGTGCTTTGCACTCAGAGAAGTGAAGGAGTCAAAAGCAGAGAAATGACGAGAGAGAGGAGATACTCACAACACAAGGCTTTCTGCACTCGCCGTCCCTTCATCGCTGTGCGGTAGGCCGAGAAGCGTACATGCCCCAACTCAGCTACATTGAAAAAGAGAAAGATTTTCTTCTTCCAGTGCAACTCCAAAAATGTAAATGTTGTGAAAATGTTAATTTGTGTTGATATTTGAATTCAAAAACGTAAATTGTCATATATTTATATTCATTACACAAAAGTGACATATTTCAAGTCTTTTTTGTTTTAATGTTTATACTGTTTGAATAGTAATTTACTCAAACTCAAAATGAAATATCCTAAAATGAAAAACTGGACACACCTTTTGGACAGTCAGTGTTTTTTTAATTACCGGTATTTAAAAATGTTCTGCATTGTAAATTAATACTAAAATCATCCAAACTATGAAGAAATACATGTAATTATTTAGTAAACAAAACAAGTGTTAAACAAACCAGAATATGTTTATATTTTACATTCTTCAAAGTACACAGTAAATCTGCCAGTGTTAAATCAACACTATTAGAGTTAAATTAACACTGATGGTGTCAAAATGTAACACTCTCAGTGTTAATTTAACTCTAATAGTGTTGATTTAACACTGGCAGATTTACTGTGTAGGCACCTCTTGCTTAGATGCCAGCTTTCTTGGCATTTTCTCAGTCAGCTTTATGAGGTAGTCACCTGGAATGGCTTTCAGTTAACAGCTGTGCCTTGTCAAGAGTTCATGACTTGCATTTATTGCCTCTTAATGTGTTTGAGACATCAGTTGTGTGTCTACTTTGAAGTAAAATCTAAAACATGTTTTGGTTTGTTTAACACTTTTAAGTTTACTACATGATTCCTTATGTGTTCCTTCATAGTCTGGATGAGTTCAGTATTCATTTACAACATAGGGAAAAAAAGATATTTATTGTGTATAAAATATATCATGGTTATGACCACATGGGCAACATATGACATATTCAATATACATAGAAGAACAGCTGACTTGTGCTGCAAACCCTATTACAATCTCAGACCTGTTACAACAGTCCATCTCGAAAAAAAAAAAATATATATATATATATATAAATGTATTATTATTTTTGTATTTTATTATTATTTATATTATTTACAGAAAATGGCCCAAACTCACCCATTGACTGGAATAGCTGGGTCATTTCTGGATGATCCCATGACGTAGTCTGCATCTCATGACTCAAGGTTCAGCATAGTTATCAAATCCAGAGCAAACATAAACAAAATTAACAGAGTGCATTAGCAATGCTGCATGATATCACTGTAGATATAGTGCTATGTATACACTAACAGTGTCACATGATTAGAAAGGTAGGATTATAAAACTTACTTGATATAGTAAGGAACCCCATTATGAAACACTGCTCTTTGCCACGGGAACTGAACAGAAACTGTTGAACAAACATGAACTCCTCTTTATCTTGAAATATAACTGCATTACTCACTTTCAGAGTTTCCAGCAAACAACCACAATGGTTACGATGAAAAAAATGTTAAAATACCATAAGCAACAAATAAATATTAAAAAACGTCCACTTTTCCCCATCCCACCTTACCAGATAAGAAGTCTTGGGAGAATGGTATATTATCATCTTGAGCATCTAAGGGCTGTCTGTGCTGATTCACCACTGCCCCCTGCAAAGAATTGATAAAAGATAACAGAACTATCTCAGTGCTTTAAAGCTTTGCCTGTGCAGGATCACAAAGGAAGAGGGAAGTCTTAACTCTCAGAGTGCTGATAAGTCAAAGTATGCTATAATGCAGTGATTGAAAGTTCAAAATAGACAAGCACAGTGGGAGCACAGCATCAACCTGGATCCCTGAGAAACAACAATGCTTTGAGGTTCCTTTCATCTATGGAGAGGCACTGTGTAAGGAGCAAAGCACATAATAATGAAGGCTATGGGTGCTGGAGATGATGGACCGGTCTCAGGTGTTACAGTCCTTAAAAGACCAGACACAATTTCTGTGGAGTGTGTCTGAAAAGTCTACAGAGACATTTCTGATGGACCTCCTGTATTAGTTTCATTTAGAGACATTTAGTGATGCAGCCTCTCTGATTGTTCTTAACAGTGCTATGATGAAATCCCTTGACACTCTGGTATCCCTGAGCATAAAGTTATTTTGTTGTCATCTGACATTGTTTTTAGAAACTGATACACACACTTATTGCCTGAGGGCTTTTGTCTGAGGGTGAAACCATTCAAGAATGCCACTCTGAAACCAGAAGCTTAATCATCAATGTCCTCCAGCAGCCCAGATCAATAGGGAATGTCAATATTGTGGTCCAGTGGATCCCCAAAAGACCATGACAGTCACATACTCATCAAAAGGAAGGACAATGACACAAACTGGTGACAAAGCTATGCGCAATGTGAGTGACATTACTTTAACTAAAAAAATTCTATTTTGCCACACCAGCACTGAAATATTAATGCAGTGAAAAGGTCAATTAGTAGCAGAATGATCAGCTGATTTATTGTCTATGTGGCTGCTTTTAGTGTCTGATTCACAGGTATGTGGACAAGCAGAACTATTTTACGTGACATTCTGTGGACGATCCACCATCCAATGCTGACATGGCATTTAGACATTTGATTTTGTACTAGACCTGCTTGTGACCTTTCACGAGAAAATTCATATTGCATCATTCAGTTTTGAGTGATGGAACTCTAATGAGTGTCTCACCTCTGAGATTTTTATTTGTATAACTGGGCTGCGAGGTGGTGACGATGAGACTGGAGCCAGCTGAATGTCAGGAGGTGGAGCCAAACTGACGTTGACATCTGGCGCACTCAGGTGGAGTTCTACTGCTCCTTCAATAAAGCTCTGCTTAAAAAATAGTATATAATAGTATATTATTCACAAAAAAAGTAGTAGTAGCAGAAGTAGATATCATATGTAGAGTTGCATGCAAGCATTGGACCATCTATTAACATGAATAATTAAGTGAGTAGAACACGATCTCTAATTTATTTCAACATTTTAAACAGGACTAGTGTATATCTTCATTTTGCATAAACTTAAGAGTTAAAAAGGAAAAAAAAGCACCATGCAAAAGTTTGGGCACCTCCAGGGATTTGAGATTATTTTTTACCAAGGTCTCAGACTTAATTAGCTTGTTAGGGCTACAGCTTGTTCAGAGTCACCATTAGGAAAGACGTGGTGATACAAATTTCAAAGCTTTATAAATACTTTGGCTCCTCAAACCTTGCCCCAATAATCAGTCATTGGTTGTTCTAAGCAGCAGCCTAGCACCCTGAAACATAAAATAATTAATGCCAACAAGCAGGAGAAGGCTATAAGAAACAGCAAAGCATTTTCAGTTCAAAATGCAATTCAGAAATGTCAGTAAACAGGAATGTTGGAGGTCAAGTTGAGAATTTTTTAGAAAGTACTGTTCATAGCATTGCAGGAAAGGCAAATATGACTGAAAATGATCTTCAGGAATATACAGCAGATTCTGGAGTGTTGATGCACTGTTCTGCTGTATATACAGTGGTGCTTGTATGTATGTGAACCTTTACGATTAGCAGTTAATTTAAAGGTAAGTTCACTCAGGTGTTGTCAATCAATGGGATGACATTCAGGTGTGAGTCGGTGCCCTGTTTTATTTAAAGAGCAGGGATCTATCACAGTCACAACACATGTTTGTACAAACACAAGCAAAGGAGATTTCTGAAGATAACATCATTGTTACCATCATTGATGGAACAATTAATCCCAAATTATCCCAGCAAACTATTCCTCCAAGCTGATGTGCAGGACTAATCAACAGTTCCCGGAAATTCAGTTATTGCTGAATATATACTGACACACCATATAGTGAAACCAAATGTTCACATACTTTTTCCACTCACAGACATGTAATTTTTAATAATTTTCCTCAACAAATAAATGACCAAGTGTGATACTTTTGTCTCATGCACTTGATTTGGTTTTCTTTATATACTTTTAGGAATTGTGTGACAATCAGATGAAGTTTTAAGTCAAAGTGCAGAAATATACACAATTCTAAAGGGATCACAAACTTTCTAACACCACTGTGTGTCCTTAATAAAACAGTCATAAGAACAAAACCTTTTTAGCATCTTCTCCACAAAATGCAGCATTACAAGTTTGCAAAGAATAACAACTAATATATATACTTTATATTATATATATATATACAGATCTATATATCTAATATAACAACTTTTCAGGCACAATACGTGTTTGGAGAAAAGGGTGCAGAATTTAATGAAAGGAACTGTTGGGGATGGATCAAACATGTTTTGAGCTTGTGTTGCAGCCAGTGGAATGGGCAATATTTCACTAGCAGATGGAAGAATTGTTTCAATCAAACATCACAACATCTGTAAAAAAGCTGAGGATGAAAGAAGGATGGCTTCCATGGCAGTATAATAATCCCAAAACAGGCTCACAATCCACAAATTCAAGAGGTATCAAGCTGAGAGTTTTGCAATGGCCCTCACAGCCCCGTAAGTACTGACCATGTAAGTACTGACCACATTTGCTTTGAGCATTTTTCTTTGTTATCTTGAAACTCTAAAATAAACAAAGTAAAATATTAATGAAATGTGTTTTTTATGTCTTTTAGAAATCAGATCAACTTTTACTGACAGTCACACATATTTTAACCAGGGTTTCCAAAATTGTCATAAAATTATCTGCAATGCACTTGTTAAACAGGAACACCAAATTAAATAAATGCTGCATGTATTAATTCTAATATGATAGAGGAGGAAATTATTGTTTTAAATTAATAGTCTCAAAATAATGAACAGGGCTGTTAATGAGCTACATAACACTATTGGATGGTACACTACAGTGGTTAATAGTACTGCTACCCATGTGGGAAACTGGGGTTCAATCCCCAACTGGACGAGTACACCAAACTTTGTTAAAACTTGGGCAAGACACTGTTAGACCTTAATAATTCCAAATGAGTAAAATCTTGAGTCAGGCTCCTTTTCTTTAGAGGCATCCTGTTCTGTTTCTATCTTGGGAAATGAGTCCCAGACATGTCCAGATGTCCTAAGCTGGCATATCTTGTGGCTCAACCTTAAGGATGCCTCTAGTGACATGGAGAATGACTCTTTTGACAGATTTTGATATGATTTTGCCATAAAAATGACCCTCTCCTTTCAAATAAACTGGAACAGTTATTGATTTAAAAAATATTTATACACACAATGCAAAAAGTACTAAAAATCTAATAACATAAAAAATACTTAAAACTTACTTATGGTGTCTAGTGTATAAAACATAAATCTACATTATTTATCTCTAAATATTAATAACATTTCATAATAACAATATTTCATGCAAGACCTTTGCGTCACTTATTTGTGATATCAAACGTTTGAACAGTAGTACATAATGTCACCCCTAATAATGAATCCAGTTATATCTTAGTGAATTATTCCTTTTCACACAGTAAACCTCTCAGTAGCTCATGAACATAAATTTTTTTAATTCTACAGAGCAAACATATTTGCGTATTTGAAATTCCCCACTGTGGGACTAATAAAGAATTATCTTATCTTATCTTATATTCCTTTAGCATCAATATAATTAAAACATATTTATAATATATACTGACCAAGTTCATCACGCTCAAATTTAATCAAGCTTACAAAACAACAAACATCCTCATCATTTCACTCACAGTTGTCTCTTCAGTACCATCCAACATACAGCAAACCAGAGAGTGGCCATCTGAGTGCCACCCATGCCCATTATTCTCCATCTCTGTCAAGCCCAGGTCTACTTCATGCATGGCTTCCTGCAGATCCTGGAGCTTCCCCAAAGCCCAGCTGACCTTCTGCTGCCAGCTGGCCGCGTGAGCACGGAACTGTTCCCAGTACTGCTGGACCTCCAGGACCTGATCCTGCATTACTCTCGCCAGCCACATGCTTCTGTCTGGCACAGCATATCCTTATTAAAAGAAAAAGAGGTAAGAGAACAACTTAAGAGAAGATGACCCATATCAGAGAATAATGAATTGAAAAGCACTGACACACGTTATTAATTACAAAAATTAAAGATCTTAAATTTTTAAATAGTATTTGACTTTAGAAACACCTAATGTAGGACAATCACTGTCAAAGCAAGGTTTGAGTAAAAGCAATGTTTTTCTTTCATCTGGTCTTTATCTCCTTTTAAGTTTTTCTTCATTTGTACTGATATATCACCAGTGCAATCTCTAGATTTAAACTGCACAATATTAAACACTCCTCAATATTTCAGATCATTTGAGGCAAGATGCATCAACTAATCTTATCCTGCCTGTATGTCCTTGTTCAACCTTTAGTCAACACCAACTGTAACACTGGAACGTATACTTTTCATCAAAAGTGTGAGGGGAATTGGCTGGATGTTATTTAGCTTGTGGTTTGTTTATTTATGTAATTTGTCTGTCCCTGAATTGTTTTCTATTATTATTAAAATTGCATGTATTTGTATTTGGGAATATGGCAATTTTCACATATAAAGTCTAATAAAATGTCGTTTACAAAAAAATGTTTTACACATTGACTTCTTTGAAGCCATCAATTCAATAACAGTTTTCTTAACAATTATTTTGTTTCCATAAAAATAGATAATAATTCCTCACAGATTTGTAATACCAGGCTTCATGTTAAGTAAATTGAATATTTATGAGATAATGAGGTGTGAACATTCAGGTGTGAGAGGTCTTTATTCAGATTCACATTCCACGGCCGGTAATCCATCAATGGAATGTCCAGAATTACCATGTCATTATCATATGAATGACAGATCGCATCCTTTGGCAGGCAAAAAATGTGCAGTTGTCTGACTCACTGAAACAAAAATGTCTCTGCTTATTTAAGCTCCTCTCACAAATGTCTAAAATATTTTTCACTTCAAGCTATACATATATTTGAAAAGTAGACCCCTTAAGGTTCCCGGGGTATGTTTTGTTTTATTTCTAGGATAAAATATTTCAGTTATAAAAGTGTTTTGCTGGAATTTTATTATTATACTGGTTGGTATTAATATAACAACTGAAAGGTTTGAGTATTGGTGAGTGCTGATATCACAAGATGAAATATTCTTAGTACTGTCACAAAATAGTTATTGCAATTTCACTTTTATTTGTAAAAGTTTGTTTACCTTTTGACAAGCATTGTACATCTTACATTTTCACTAGTCCACTATTAGAATTTGAGGTGACTCGTTATATGAGATTTGAAATACTGTAATCGTAAAAAAGTGACAACTACTAACAATTCATGCCAATTCCACAAAACTCAAGTCCCGAACTTCCAAAAAAGCATGTTTTTCAAGTCCCAAACTTCCAAAAGTGTGCTTCACTTATTCAAAGCCTGTAAAGGCAATGGGGACAGGCAATCATGAATTTCAGTTCAATAACTCTCACAGAGGACCTCATATGACATTGCTCTACGGGCCAGTACCTGCTGCTTGCATAATAATCTGATCTATCCTCTGTTAGCAGTTATAAATCCAGCTCAGATTTACACCTATCCCTTTCATCATTTTCTCACCCTGAGTTTTATCAGTTTTACTGTCTCCACTCAGCCATAAAAGTGATCTATATATTTCAGCTCTCAATGATGCCAATGACTTGCAATAAGAGATGATTCCAGAAAAGGACAATGCCATATAAAAAGCAGGATGTGACATGTAAAGCCCAATGATTTACTTAAGAAAGATAAAAGATATGTTTTTCACTACAGATCATATAAACTGTCGACAGTTATTAAGGTTGAATCACAGTTGTTGAGTGACAGCTGAAATGGCAAAATTGTAGAAGAACACTGAGTAAAAAAACCCTCTCCAACTGCAGAAGAAAAATTTTTGGTAGTGGGGGTATCCTCTGACCTACTGCTGTTTCCATGCTGACTTCATTCACAGCATCCACAGGCTGTAGAGTCAGAGACAGACACACCTGCCTCAGAGTGTGGTCAAAATCCTGCCTTCGACTGGTTAATTCACTCTGCAGAGCCTGTTAAAAAATATATTCTGAAGTTATACACGTATATTCTGATTATAGAACAGGAAAACATTAGTGAGGAATGAAACAATGGGCTTGCAGAATACTCTAGACATCTTACATGCATTTATAAAACTATACTCAAAAAAAGAGTTTTAATAGATTGATGTCATGAACACTGGGGTTCTTGACAAAGGACTCAGAAATATGTGGCAGCTAAATAGCAAACAATGATTAACACATGATGAAGTGACAGGGCTGTGACCGACAAGACCCAAGTGCTAACAATGAGACATAACATGACGTGGTTGGGGGTGGAGACATGCCGCGGACAAGATGTAAACATGGAAAATGTAAACACAAGCACATGGCAAAAGTAAACATACAGAACACATGGACCAAGACAGTGATATAGACGAGCCAGAGGCGGGGCCAGAGACGGGGCATGAGGTGGGAGGGTCACAATTAGGATATGTCTGTTTTGAGTTATTTAGAGGATACATTAACATCTCAGTCATAACACTAAAATGTGTAATTAGTGACATTATGCGAAAATACATTCATTATTGATTCAACTATAAAAGTCACCTTGGGAGACATCCTATAACAAGCTGTGAGAAAACACTAATTAGTGTCAGTAATGAGCAAAGTTCTTGTACAATTTCCATTGCTTTTTTCTGATAAAACCAGATGGCCAATAATATCACAGCCTGACATGGCTATTTTTAACCTTTAGTATCATTACACTAAATCACTTCATAAAAATGGCTCACTGGCTGCAAGCTAGGACTGCAGATGTGATTGGATTCAGAAGAATCAGCTTCGGTTATGTCAAAGCAATTCATTAAGACAATAAAGTTGAATGATATTCTTGCGCTGCAAAGGCATCACTGTAGAAATTGTCATTAAAATCATTATCATAAATAATCGAGAACATGTTGGATAACTATAAGCGATCAATGGTGATAGAGTTAGGGCAACAATGCTTTTGAGCGAGAGAAATGGATACCAAATTGTTACACTAAGGGAAATCTGAATATGGAG
This sequence comes from Crenuchus spilurus, assembly GCA_036984385.1. NCBI lineage: Eukaryota > Metazoa > Chordata > Actinopteri > Characiformes > Crenuchidae > Crenuchus > Crenuchus spilurus. Next base: position 8,255 of record BRDA01084268.1, on the reverse strand, counting down.
ATATGTTCTGAATAGTAGCACTAGTCAGAGAAAACCAGGACACCAGCTAAAAATGAAGCACATGAAACTGTAAGAAACCATGATAAATCAGAGTAGCAACTGTGGGTAGCAACTGCATCTTTCACAGAAAATTCTCTTTTAAGGCAAATTTAAACTTGGACTTAATGTTTTATTCCTAGTGTCAGAAGTTAATATATGAAGGCATAGATCATGACTATGTATCTTGCTCCACTGATGAATATTTAATGTAACTGACCATACAGTAGCCTTGTTGCTGCAGTAGGGTATGAACGTCCTCTCCAATGGGGCTTTGTTTGTTCAGCTCCTCATCTTTCATCTTCACCCAGAACCAGAGCTCCTCCAACAGAGCTATCAGCCCTGCCCATCTCTCACTGTGAAGCTCCAGACACTCCCTGAGGAGACATATCTCATGATGTTGTGCTGAAGGAACTCTTACAGTGATCATCTGAGTCCAAATGGACATTATGAACTTTATAGGTAGGAATGTAATCATATATACTCTACAATCAGGTTAAATACAATTTTCAAACAGCCACGTAAGCTGAAGTCTGTTTCCCTTTAAACTGCCCACAAGCTCACTGATTGGCTCTGCCGTTTCTTGCTAAAGTGTGATTGGCCGGCCTGCTGTCACTCCATCTAGCTGTAAAAAATGTTTGGCGTTTGAATCTGTGTTTGTGTTTGGAAGCTTTGGATGAATTGATTATGTTGAAATGTTAATAGTTAACCCTTCTGTGGTCTTTGGATCAAACTGACTTGTGTTAACTGCTTATTTTTACTCAAAAATTAGGTAAAATTCTATGTAAATGAGGTTTACTGATCATATATTCCAACTGGTGGTAATGAGTTGGAGTGAAGTTGACTAACAAGGTGAATCACAGAATTGGGTGATAATATTGTTACATGCCCCCCCCCCCAGTACTCAGTACTGTACCCCACTAAGTCAGTTGTGCGTGTCCCACCTCTGAAATCAAAATTTAATCACTGAACATAGTATTAATTTAAAAAATATTTTGCTAATTTCCAACCTCGTCTAACATAGTATAACATTTTAAACAGGAAACAACATTAAATAATACATTTAAATTCCAGTATACATTCGTTAGGTTTAAGTAGATTTTTGTCAGTGTTCTGTAAAATTTGCCCTACCTCACAGGTTGCTGGGAAAAGAATACTCTTGTAGACAGCCTGATATATCAGATCTGTCTTAGACTGACATGCAGCTTGCTTAATCTTAATCAGTGCATACACAGTACCTGTTGGGAGAGGCAGTGTTCAGACTGTTTTGGTCTACACTGTCATCATGGTCTATTGCCTTGACATCTTGAGCATGGTCCCTGAAAAGCCCTCTGGAGGGATCACTGTGTGCATCGATCTCTGCCTGAATATCCTAAGGACAGATTGCAGAAACAGGAACAAGGAGAATGTAAAATGACATCAATTCATACAAGCTCAGTGGTCTCTGATTATGTGAATTTACTCTGATCACTGCTGTCAATGACTAGGTCTGAAGTCAATGCACAGTCTGAATAGCAGGCTAAAGGCGAGAAAGTCACAGAAGTACATTCAACAGAGAAATTTCAACTTTTGATGAAGTCATACTACATAAATGCATGAATGATTGGCTTCCTATGTGCTCAGTATAATAGACCTATTTTAAACATTTCTACATCATGTACTTCTGCTTCCTCTCTAAAGTGCAATTCATTATAAAACAAAGCACAGAATTCTCATTTATTCAAACTTTCTCCTACTGCTAAAATGGCAAGACCATGGCTTTCCATCATGGCTCATTGCCTTGATGTAGGGAGGCACTGCTACAGGTCCATGGAGTCAAATCTCTTCATTTTAAATACGAAAGATTTGGTTGGATGATTTTTCTTTCAATTTAAACTTCCAAGATCTAAAATTAGCTTGTGAAAAGAGTAAAAAAACAACCATTACCCAAGTCCCCAAGTCTTGAAACTTGAAGTGGAATGATAATACAAGAAATATTTATATTATATGGTCCAGCATCATTTTGAACAGCCACAGAATGAATCAAAGAATGCTGCAACCTCATTTTATATGCCTGATTTGTAAAGACACATTCGCTGTAAAATTGAGACTTCTTCTATCATCCCCGACTCATTAGTTTGTGAGAGCAATAGCTGTTCTCTCGCTTATCATTTACAATGGGTTATACAGGACCAGACAAAGACATACAGCCTCAGCAGACCCCTTCTCTCACACATAATCTAAATCCCTGAGGGAAAGAGATGATTCCTCAGGCACACATACTCGGCAGAGACAAACCATACTGTCTGCGCTTCATAAGCTTAGCAAGGTCCATTAAACTGCCAATACAATCTTTCATTCATTGACATGAAAATGTGGACAGTGCACTTAATGCTGACAAGGCAAAAGCTAATTCACCTGTGCCAGAATACTCATTATCTAAGAGATGCAGTAAGACCAAAAAATGAGAAACATGCTAATAAAGTCTTTTGTTTTTACCTCTATGTGGTCTATAATAAGTCATTGTAATATTGTGAGAATTAGTTGTTTTTAATCTTCATGATATGGCACTGAATGTAAGCATACAGTGTTGCTGAAAAAATTGTGAACCCTTTAGAATTTTCTATATTTCTGCATAAATGACCTAAAACATCATCAGATTTTCTAAAAGTCCTAAAAGTAGATAAAGAGAACCCAGTTAAACAAATAAGATACAAATAATATAATTGCTCATTTATTTATTGTATAGAAAATTCTAAAGGGTTCACAAACTTTCAAGCACCATAAGAGTACACTCTTAAAAACATGGTTCTTACATGGTTCTTTAGTAAAGGACATGGCTCTCTATATAGAAACATGAACACTCGTGGGGGCAGCCATGGCCTAGTGGTAAGGATCTGGTCTTGTGACCAGAAGGTTGTTGGTTCGATCCCCAGACAGGACATGACTGAAGTGCCCTTGAGCAAGGCACCTAACCCCCTAACTGCTCCCCGGGCGCTGGTGGATAAGGGCTGCCCACCACTTCGGGTGGTGTTCACTAGTGTGTGTGTGTGTTTCACTGCTCGAATGGGTTAAATGCGGAGGTCAAATTCCGTCGTGTGAAAAATCAAATTGGCTAAATTGGTTGATCCTAATCCTAATAAAGGGTTCTTTCCATGCTGAGAGGCTTCTTCAGATTGGCGAGGAAAGCATTATAGATGATTCTATACAAAACCTTTTTGAAAATAGTTCTATTTAACCCCCCAAAGGGTTCTGCTGTAGTTACGATGTCAAGTTTGTAATAATAGAGGAATCCTTTTTGGTGCTATATGGAACAATTTTCAAAAAAGTTCTGTATAGAACCATCTACAACACATTCCTCATCAGTCTGAAGAACCCTTTCCTTAGAATCCTTTGGCTTCTTTGAGTGTGCATTGTTCTACATAGAACTATTTTGTTTACTAAAGAACCTTGAAGAACCATCTCTTTTAAGAGTGTAGCACATAACATTGAATATATTTAAAAACTTAATTGTGCGTAATTGATTTCAACAAGGTAAACAGTCAGATTGTACATATAAAATGACATTTCAATGACGTCTTTATGTTGACCAGTATAACTTACATTTTAATATATATATTTTGAGTTTGAGTAAACTGCTATTCAAGCAGTATCAATATTAAAACAAAAACAGCCTTGAAATATATGTAATGAATATAGAATATAAGACAGTTTACCTTTTGAATTAAATTACAAACACAAATGAACTTTATCATTACATTCTAATTTTGGAGACACATTAGTAGTTCCTCTCTTCGAGGTTTCTTATCATGGCTTCTCAGATTTTGTAATCAAGACAAATTACAAGTACTGGAGCAGCCTCTGCTCATTGTTAATCTATGAGAGTAATTACAGTCTTGTTGTTGCTGGAGGGCTAAATCATTAGGAGCCTGTTATAAGCATAATTAAGGTTATGAAATTAAAACTGTGTCATTCCCTCCAAACATGCGTTCAGTGAGCAATACAGTGGGAGCAGAATTCACAGCCCTCAATCTATTTTCAAATAAAATTAGAACTTGATGTGTCTAAGGCTTATATTATTTAATTCCCTTTGAATTGGTGTCATCATTTCCTGGCATAGACATTAATCAGTAAAAGTCATAATAGACATCACACAAGAGAAATTATACAGCAGAAGGCACTGAAGAACATGCGGTTCACATTCACTATTCTTCTACATAATGCACTGAGGATGCGGTTGAAAATTCTGCTTTGTTGGAGTCTGTTTTAGACCCAAATGATAGTGCTCAGCTATGCAATTTTATTCTTCAGAATTGCTACAAGTGCATATGGATACATTGGTTTACTTTAACAGTATGAGGCAGTGCTGTATCAACTCTGAAGGCAAACCAAACTTCTACAGGCAGACTGCAGTGCAGTATTAAATTCACATCAGTTTCAGCTGACAACTGTTGAGTGGATTTGCACTCATTATTCATTAGTGATTATGCAAGGTAATAATGGTAATTTACAACAGACATCTCATTGTTTACAACATGCAGACAGGCCTAATGCTTTATGCGCCGGGGCTTTTATATCAAAATATGGACACATTCTCCGTGTGACTAGATTATTCTAGAAACAATTTTCTCCGTTTCTGTTCAGACAGATGATGAAAGGCAGATCAGACGGCTGATGGGTGTCACTGCAGGCAGTTTTTCTTGCTGCTGGGCTCAGATGCATGACGTTCCCAGTTGGCACAGTTCCTTCCCATAGAGTAATGAAAGTTCAGAGTCTACAGTCACACAGACTGACAGCCTCACTAAACAATACAATGAGGATTTACACACATGAGTTGTGTTAAAAGCCAGGACTCTCTTTTGTTTTGTTCCACTCTGTGGATTTGCCTCTCTCCACATGATTGAGATATAAATTACACTGTTCCATGTGGTCAGTATATCTACCACCAGAACAGACCTCCTTGACAAAATTGCTCCATCACTGTAAGGGCTGGATAAAGCAAGTACTGTACTAGAGCAACTCTGCTAATTGTTTGTTCTTTATTAGTGTTGCATTTTCAAACTTTATACAGATTATTGGATAATACTCAAATATAAACTTTCCAGGGCGGCACGGTGGCTTAATGGTTAGCACGTTCGCCTCTCAGCGCTGTGGTCTTGGGTTCGAGTCCACATCTGAGCGGAGTTTCCATGTTCTCCCCGTTTCCTCCGGGGTCTCCGGTTTCCTCCCACAGTCCAAAAACATGGAGGTCAGGTGGATTGGGTACTCTAAATTGTCCGTGTGTGTGTGTGTGCATATGTGTACACCCAGTGATGGATTGGCGCCCTGTCCTGGGCTTGGTTGAATAGTGTAATGCCCTGCCCTGCGCCCAGTGAAAGGGTAGGGGACTAACCGCGACCCTGATATGGATTAAGCGGGTGGGATAATGAATGAATGAATAAACTTTCCATGACAAGGTACATGTGACCCGAAATAAGCAAATCATTAGACCAATACATATTGCAAGTTTGTAAATGCAAGTTCCTCGACAGAAATCTACAAGGCTGTTCAAGCAAGTTGTCATGGAACATTATAAGTTAACGTAGTTAACATGAACTTTGGCTTTATATTATATAAGTGTTCATTAAACGTTAAATGCAAACATTAATAGAACATTCTAATAATTCTTGTTCTAGATATAGCCAAATAATTAGACATATACGTAATTAAAGTTTCCACAATGATACATGAAGATTTTTTTACTTTGTTAATTTGTTTATGAAAGAGGAATGCTCATCAAATAAAGAAGACATTTTTAACATTTTGGAAACATTCAGGGTAAAATGTCTAATTCTGCCAAAATTGAATATTACTGGGACATTTTGTTAAGAGGGATACGTCTTTGTCTTGAGCTTGAGCAGTGCACAATCATATCAAGAAGTTCTAAATGTAATACATACAGAAATAAAGTAAGAAGCCACACAACTGTCTGCATAAATAGAAAGTAATTTGTCTCAGTTACATTGCAATCAAATCTGGAACTCAGGTCTCAAAATGCCTACAAGCTTTAAATCAAACTAATATGGCTTAATTGAAACATGTAAGTAATAGATTATGACTATTGTTACTCTAATCAAAGTGAAACGAATGCCTGACTTGAGTGAATGCCATTTGCACAATAGCAGCGTAATGAGAGTGAGCCACATTGATGATGAACAAGACACAAGAGAATTTCCTTAAAAGTGAATGCCTTCATGTTACTGGAATCTCACTCACATACTGCTGGGCTATAACTCCAGTAATAAGGTTGACTGTCCATAACTCTAAGAGGGGGTAGCGGGAAGGCAGTAATCAATTCTGGCTTTACCATTTCTCCATCAGATGTCTGTGTGCAGCATGTTCCCATTACAGCTTCTCAAAACTACTATACAGAAATTACGAACTAGAATAAAAATGATATATAATGAAGTAAGGATATGCTATATTTGTGACAATTTATCAATACATAGATTTGCATAAGTGTCTTTTGAATCTGAGTTCTTCAACAGCTAATTGTAATATATATATATATATATATATATATATATATATATATATATATATGTGTGTGTGTGTGTGTGTGTGTATGTATATATATATATATATATATATATATATTTGTTACTGAATTAACCCTATTTAAAGTTACTTTCTTTTGGCATTCCAAATTACAATCATGAGTCTGCTCTTAGCTTAAAAACAAATGGCCCAAGAACATTCACATTAAATGCACAAAGTACTGAACAGACAGCCTTTGAAAGCATGTGGCATAGAAAATATGACATAGTTCAAAGTAAAGTCATCATACCTTACACAGTTTTTGATATCTTGGTGATGTGAAAGCAACCCTTTGGACCCTGTGCAGAAAGAACATCACTTTCTGTAGTGAGGACCTCACCATAGCCATTATTCTCCGGCTGCTGGACCTCTGGAAGCTCCTCAGGATTCTCATCCTACAAACAGAAGAGCCACCTGTTCTCTCACCATGAGCAGTGAGCATGTAGTCCCACAAGTCTCTCTGTTAGTTCACCTCCACTTTCCCCATCAGTCTGATTCTGGAGATGAAGGTCATAGGTGAGTGTAAAGGTGGAGTAGAGGTTGAAACACAGAGCAAAGGCATAGAGAGAAATCCAGCTCAGAAGCAGTCTTCTGTCATGAACTCTTAGTGACTAGAGAAGAACAATCTGAACTGAATGGAATACCATCAGCACAAGAATCTCAAAGCTATGATGCCTCCACAGTGCAACAGCCGGTTCCCTTGTCAGCTAGTCTCCCAGCCTGAGAATGAAATGTGAAGAGGAGAGATTGAGGAAGGGAGGGGTGAGGAAAGCACACAGCAAGTCACTCCAGACATCCAGTGTTATGAGAAAGGTGTCCTCAACTTACCCTTTCTGTCTAAAAATAGTGTTTAATGGAAATAGACTTATCCTTATTGGAGTGACTGGGAACACGTAATGACCCATATAAGCACGTTATTTACGTCATGTTATTAACAACAGACTCTCTCCTCCAGCATAACAGTCCAGAGATGGGGAAAATTAAACTTAATGTGTGTAAATGCCACTAATAGCTGTTGTCGATGTCAGCAAATTAACTGGCTTACTGTAACATTAGACATCAAAGTAGATAGCACAACGGGCAGTACACACTTAAATAAACCCAAAAATAAATTTTCAGAACATGCAAAAACTATATTATACCATTATTAGTGAGGCAACTGTGTAAACAATGACTGCTCTTCGTCATGTGTCAGGTATCACTTAACTTTGATCTATTTGACAATGTAAGTTTGTACTGCCTGACATCTAGTGGCCAAATAGTGCACTACACCAACACTCAAGACCAAACTCCCTTCAAACTCCTTTCAAAGGGTTATAGAAAAGATCAGTTTTCACTAGTTGTGTAGACAAATTGAGACTGTGGACAACCAATAAAATAAAGTGGTGAAAAAAGTAGATGTGAACAGCTAGGATGAGATAAGAAAAATCAGTTTATGTACTAATCATGAAGCCCTGAATCACTCCATTGTTAATTGTGTAAAATTACACTTTAGTAATCTAGAGTTAGTGACATCTAGATACTATTATTTGAATAGTTGACCAGCCTGCTCGTCCACACATTTCATGTCTTTAGGCACACAGTCGTCCCCAACATTTGGAAAATAATTATATATATATAATTATATGTATATATATATATAATTATATGTATATATATATATA
>BRDA01084267.1:0-10987 GCA_036984385.1 Crenuchus spilurus | reverse complement strand
TGATTATTATGAGATAACAGGACATAACACCGGACGTGTGTGTATGTTTATATTGTGTGTGTGTGTGTGTGTGTGTGTGTGTGTGTGAGAGAGAGAGAGAGAGAGAGAGAGAGAGAGAGAGAGAGAGAGAGAGAGAGAGAGAGAGAGAGAGAGAGAGACTGTATGTGTTTAAGAAGTGGGAGGGGCTACGGCGAGACTAGAAATGTCAATCACGCGGTAGCTCCTGCGCAATCAGAGGCGGTGTGTGAGGAGTGTGATGTGTGTGAGGAGCTGACCTCAGTCCCCCCCCTCACTAAAGCGCGTCCGCGGCAGGGAGCGCGCGCTCAACTCTACTCTGTCCGCCGGATCTCTGGAGTTTTAGAGGAGAACAGACCTGAGCCTCCCTCTCTCTCTCTCTTCATATCTCTATCTCTCTCGCCCTCTCACTCTCTCTGAGCGTGTGGACAGGAGTGATGTCCATCCCGCAGCTCGCCTACAAGTACGGCAGGGCGCTGTACCCCGCCGAGGCCCCTCACGGGCCGCCCGGGGGTCTCTCCGGGGCTTTGGCCGCCCTGTACGGAGCGCCGTTCAGCAGCGGCGGCCACGGATACAGCGCCTTCCTTCCTTACTCCAGCGAGGCAGCCGCCATCAGCCACCTGGTGAGTCCCTGCAGCTCCTACGCGCACATACACACAAACACACACACACACACACACACACACACACACACACACACACACACACACAGATTTGCACACTAAAACATCAGCCTTTTAACACACTGTTCAGGTTTAATCTACATGTTTACACTGATCAGCCTGATCAATAAGATTATTCACACACACTCATCTGCTTTATTTATATTTATTACTGACAAACCAGCGAATAGGAGAGAAAGTTTGTTACTCTAAACTTTTATCTGCACTCTTATTATAAAGGGTTCTTCAATGTTTTTTGGTAAAGGCACCATGAGAACCATGAACACTCAAAGAACCTTCTGAAAGCCTAAAGTGTTCTTTACAATCTGCTGATTTTGATGGTTTATGATTTGGTACGTTGCTATATGTTATCCAGCGTGGACTTAATACAACAGCATCTGTAATAATAATAATAATAATAATAATAATAACAAGCATCATCACTATTGAATGGACAAATACCATTTTGATACATTGAGGCTGAATTGTTTAAATTAGTTTAAAATACAATTACTCTATAGAATTTTACCTTTTATTAAATTTTCTATAAAATGTTGAAATACATTTGGACAAAACATTATTCTTTATAGCACCATAAAGGTTTTACATAGAACCCTTTTCGTTGGTTCTATACAGAGCTCTTTAAAAACGGATCTGAATGGTACCAAAAAGGGTTCCACTATTTTTAAGAGCCAAAGAACCCTTTGTTTTTCTACTATATAGAACACATTTTTCTACGAGTGTAGAAGTAACAGAAAAATAATTGCTTGAAACTGATTCTTGATTTTAGTGATAAAAGTTATTATTTTTAATTATAGGAATTGAGTGCAAACGAATAATTGCGTTACATTTTTGTTACATCCACACAATTTATGTAAAAAGTGAAAATGAAAGGCAGTATATTTATGTACTAAAATGATAATAAACACGATGTTTAGAGTTTATAAAAATCATTCAAATGTGTCACATGTTTGCAGATGTATATCATTATATACAGATTAATTATTCATGTGCAACCACGTGACACATTTTAATGATTTATATAAACTCCATAAACATATGGTATAGTACAAAGTTCTGATTCTGGTCTCTGTTTGAACCCCGCAGGCGTCTCCGTACGAGCTGAAGGACAGTCCAGGTGTGCAGCACGCGGGCTTCCCTCATGCGCACGCGCCCTTCTTCCCGTACGCGCACTACCAGCTCGGGGACCCGTCGCGACCCAAGAACGCCACCCGCGAGAGCACGAGCACGCTGAAGGCCTGGCTGAGCGAGCACCGGAAGAACCCGTATCCCACCAAGGGGGAGAAGATCATGCTGGCCATCATCACCAAGATGACCCTCACGCAGGTGTCCACGTGGTTCGCCAACGCGCGCAGGAGGCTGAAGAAGGAGAACAAGATGACGTGGGCACCGAAGGCCCGGACGGACGAGGAGGGCAACGTGTACGCGAGCGACAACGACGAGGAGGAGGAGGAGGACAAGCGGGACGAGGACGACGAGGAGATCGACCTGGAGAACATCGACACGGAGAGCAAAGAGGAGCGGGCTGATTACCGGGAGCAGCTGCGCGCAGACTCCAGCGCGCTCGACCGGAGCGACTCGGAGGAGTTTGAGGACGCGCGCGGACGGGACAAACGTTTCCTAGAGAGCGTGATGATGAAGGACAGCGGAGCGGAGACACAGCGGGACGAACTCTGCAAAAGCCCGCCAGCGCGACCCGCGGGCGACCTCAGTCCCCCGCAGAAACCCAAAATCTGGTCTTTGGCCGAAACCGCGACTGCGCCGGACAACCCGAAAAAGTCCCCGCTGCTGAGCAGACACCACGCAGGCGGCCTGCCGGGCTCAGTGGGGAACCTCCACAACTGGACCAAAATGGCTTTTTCAGCCCAGCACCTGACTTACCTGGGACTAAAACACCCGCCAAACAGCGGAGCCGCTCAGCAGCGCGTGGACAGCAGGACTCACGTCTTATGAGCCGATTCTAATGAACAAAGAACTGAATATTCATCTTTTTTACTATTTTCCATCCAAATGTAACAATTTTCACACCATAAAGTGTCAGAAAATGAGAGAAAGTGTGCTGACACTGATGAGACTATAACACAGCTAACTTATGACCCGGTTTATTTATCAGAACCAGAATCAACCCTGCTGTTTTAATCAGAATAACACACTAATATCACCATCAGCTCCTGTTCTGATGAAGCTCTGATTTAGTCCAGAATGCACAGATGTTTTAATTCAGTCCGTTTGTTCTCACAAATGTTTTCTGGATGTTTTGAGCTCTTAATTTTTGTCTAAGATCAGATGATCTGCAGGGCTTCTCACACCTCACATTTAGACAATGTTTTGATTTTAAAATCAGTTCACATCTGAGCTTTACTGGATCTGTCATCCTGTTGACCTGAAAACATGAACTTTGTTTGGGTTTGACTGGTGTTCACTTGGAGGTGGAATAGACTCTGTTTTTGTAAATGTAAGAATAATTTTACAGACTTGAAAATAATATTGTACAAAAACTCTATTTTAAATATTAAAACCAAGACACACTTTTATCCAAATCAAATCAAGCAGCCTGTGTTTTAGACCTGGTCCTCTGTCTCCTGTCTCTTTTAGATTTATGGTTTATTAATAAAATATGAGCCGATTTAGTGAACAATCTGAAGAAATTAGAACTTTTAGAATGAGAAAAAGAGTTTAGTTTTTTTTAATTAAACTAAAAGTGATATTTAAAAATGTTTGATTTAGATCAGATAGAGGCTTCTCTATTTGTGCACCTTTGGGGCAAAAGTCTGAAAATATGTTTTTAATTTTAGAAGTCTTGGGATGGAGGTGGCAGGATGGTGGTAGAAACAGGTGGGGTATTTTAAATTAGAGCTCCCTCTAGAGGAAGTTTGTTTTCATTTTATTTTGGATTTCTCAGGTTTAGTCAATGCAAACAAAACAAAATCTAAACAAAAATGCAGGGTTATGGGGTGTTATCACAGTTCTTTTGACCATCATCAACCTGCATTAGTTTTAATATCATCAACAAGCCTATTACTAAATAAACGTATGAACGTTTTCTTATTGGAAACATGATAAAAGATGTATAAGCTGGAGGCTATTGTGTGTGCAGAGCTTTTTGCAGAGGACAAAAAGGCAGTGGAAGTGTCACTCTGTTGGACAGGCTCTATAGAGAGGGAGGAGGCACAGATTTCATGGCCGTTTATGACTGAGCTTTCTGAGGGGATTGTATTCAGTATAACACAAAAGGGGGGAATCGTCTGGATTCAGGGACAGGAGGGCAGACTGGGGGGCTTTCACCATTCACTCATCACTGGCTAGAGAATTCCTCTCTCTGACTCCCACACCCCCTTTCAGCAGAAGTTACAGGACAATTATGGTAATAGTTCCGCTTCATTAAGAGTAAAGACTAGGAGCTGGAGGCCAAAGAGCTTCTCTTATTCACATTCACACTCCAAGTGTCTATAGACATGTTTGGCAGATGCAACACTGACTGACTCATACACAGCCATTACAGGTGGGAATATATATGAAGGCAACAGATGAGGATGCTGATTGGCTAAATTTATGTTGCTATGCCTGTATATTGTGTCAGCAGGTCAGTGATTGGCTGCTGCTTCTCTGACTGGATGATATTTCTATTGCCTCAGAAAAGAGAAAAAATGAACCAGAAAGCTAATTTCCCCCTAAAATATTCTATATATAACATGTTATTGTGCATGTTTAACACATACAGACTTAGCATACTGATTTTAAATAGAAAAAAAAAAACTATTGGCCAGAGGTCACTGGTCATAACAATTTTGAATTGATGCAGTATGGCTTTGAACTCTTCAGACTAAAAAATCACAAAATGAGTGAAGAACAACTTTTGATTCCAAAAAGAACATCTCAATGCACAAGGTTACATTAAAGTGAAAAATATGGTGAGGAAAATAAACTTCAGAATATTTCATAATACATTTTAAAAACTTAAAAAAGTAAAAACATTTTCTAAAAAATGTTTGTAATTTAAAATATAAAGGAAAACTAGAATCTGTTATTTATTAGAATATTTAATTAAGAGATTGAGTAAATTAATATTCTAATAGTATCAACATTCAGACAAAAATGCCTCTTTACATGTAATAAATATAAAATATCAGTTTCTGTGAATTAATCTATGAATGCATATGTAGTTTTTCCACAATATTCACATTTTTGGAGCTGCACTAGAATAATCCTTTAATGAGATGTGTGAATGTGATTATTCTCAAGTTGAAAACCAGCATCATGGTACTATGCCCATTAAAGGTTTTTCTCAGAATGTCCAAATCAGTTTATAGGAACATCATTTTTCTTATTAGTGGTAAGTCAACAACAGTCAGTATTCCTAAAAGTGAATCACATCCAAGCTTGAAGTTTTCACACTTAAAATAAACAGACTTTCAAAATAGATACATGCTAATCTGTCCTATTACAGCCCCAAACAGAGCAGCAGCACAGTTCTCAGTGCTGTACATTATTCATTACAGAGGTCCAGAATGTAGACACATTGTGTGAACTAATAAGACACAGTTTCATCGTCACTTGAGAAAATGCACTGGCAGTAATCTAACACAATAGTGCCACTTTCACCATGGTGGCTGCTGGCCAAGCTGTGAGCTGAAGTCACTGAGTAATGCAGTAGGCTGAGGATCTTCATTTCAGATTCACAGCTGTCTATGTTCTTCTCTGTATAATACCGGCTGCATTATTCAGATTTCTGCTAGACGTTTAGGCAGGAAACATTACCCATCTATCGCCCTGTTGAGACTGGATTATTTTATCAGGGCACAACTGCTTTTTAACATTTTACACAATACAAACTCCTGCATCCGGATGACATTAATGTGTCTACAGGAGTGAGTTTCTGAGGGTTTTAGAGAAGCTTTATATTAAGGAGACGTGTGTTGTCCTGTTTTGGGACACTAGAGGGCGCTGCTGAGGATGTTCGGAATAAATGGGCTCTTATTGAATTAATTTTGTTAACACAAACTAATGCTGTTCATCAGAAAACAGAAGGACATAAAGCACCTTTCATGTTTTTACATTTCTTTAAACACCAGTTTAAGACTTTAAAACAGCCATTTGGCTCTGCTCAGCTAATGAGCTCTTCTGCTCCTTAACATTCAGCACTCAGCAACAGCTCCTTAACCAATCAGCACTCAGCAGCTGCTCGTTAACCAATCAGCACTCAGCAGCCGCTCCTTAACCAATCAGAACTCAGTAGCCAAAATGCTAGCATTTAACTTTACAAAACCAGGATGTAAAAACAGCAATACTGGTTAGTTTTCATACATTATTTTATGTTATATATTTGTAAAAGCTCTAAAATTAATACAGTGTTGCAAATAAAAAACTAGGAAACATTTCATCAACGTTTTTAGCTCCATCCACTTCCATTCAAACAAGACTCACAGTGCCCTCTACTGTTTACTTTTTATATAATGTGTTGAACAGGAAGTGTACAGTATCTCACTTTTATTATAGATTTTAGTTTATTCTTCCACATAAAGTTATTAGGTAAAGTATAGATTAGAAAACCTTCCATTCAGACTAAGTAGATTATTTAATGGCTCTTCTAAAGCTTTAAAAAATTTGGTTTGTGATCTGTGAAGGTTTTTGGTGGTTCAGTGCATTAAATGAATAAATATGACGAGTATCGGCAGCCTTTACTTTCAAACGTAAGAGTATTGGCCTTTTAAAAAAGAGATTTGTTTACAGATGGGACTTCAAAACGATGTCTGAGTTAGCTAAAAAAAATTAGTAGGCAATTTTCTTGGAGGATGAGGTGAAAAATCATTTTACACCCAGACATACATAAAATCACAGAGGACTGCCTGTAAAAGACTAAATTACCTCAGGACCCCATATCATTTCAATCCAACCTGAATAGGGCTTATGAAATAAAACGCACAGACACACATCAGTAAGTGAAAGCTTTTGGAGTCTTTGGGGAGCACTTTTGTTCTGTCGTGCAGGATTTTTATTGCTGGGACTTTTTGAAAGTATATTCCCATTCATGTGACATGAAGACATACAGACCCACCTAGAACAAGACTGTGAACAAATATCCCAGATTCCCCTCCCTCGTTTCTCCACCATATTCACAGAGCTTGCTGTGGAAACTCCCATGACCTTGAGAAATGCGTGAGACCTTAGATCACCCTCCGATTAAATAATCAAACACTGAAAATAGGACTTCCTTACTGGGCTGCTCCCCATACGACCATGGGAAATCGCATGGCTAATATAATTTTACAGGTGGATACACAGGAAGATTGGGATGTAATTACCAGTATTAAAATGTCGACCTCTAAGGATTCCCAAGAGAGCAGCTCACCCCCTCTCTTCAGGATGGTCTCAGTATGTATCATGTAGAGGGAAAAATACACAATTGGTGGACTATGAACTTTGGTAAACATATCTTACACGGATGAGTAGATGACCATTTTCAGAAATGGAGAAAAGTAAACAGTCAATGGGATGTGGAGGTCAAACAGTTAAATCCACATCCAATATAATTAATGGCTTGAAATTGTTTCGCTGCCATGTCTGTACTTTAAAAGAGTGGATTTGTATTTCACAGCATATAACTTATAATAACAGACTGGCCAAATTTAAATAGCCTAATGTGAAGTTCACCAGCTGGATATAATATCATGTAAGTGTGAAGTTTAACGACACAAACATGGATTGAGTTGTGCAGCCTTTCAATGATCTTCCACAATATTCTCAGTCTTACAGACAGATATGAAGCCTGTTTTAATTCCTCATCAAGACATAGAGGTTGACATGCTATCTCAGCCACATCTTGCTGCTAGTATACAGGGTTTTGGTGTCAATGAACCTGTGTTGCCCCAAGCTCAGTGGAATAAGGCTGTCACTATGATCTGAGGATCACAAGTTTGAGCATGCTGAGAGAGTAAAGTTGGCCGTGCTCTCTCCCTAGCACTACTAAGTAATGTCGGCTGGCTCAGGCGCCTGCCAGGTGATCCATCAGAACTGGGGATCCTGCGCTTTCCTCCGAGCGCATTGGCTGCCTGAGGCGATGTATCAGCAGCAGTTGGAAAAGAGGCGGAGCTTGACTTCACATGCATCAGAGGAGACCTGTGCTAGTCTGCAGCCTCCTAGAGTCAGAGATATTACAAGTGATGGAGAGAGTCAACAAATGGGCGAGTTGTTTGGCTGGTAAAAATAATAATAGTTTAAAAAAAAGACAATGAACCTGAAGTCCACCTGGAGCTACTTCTCACTCACTCTCTTTCATTGTAACACCCTGTCACAGCAAGCTCTCAAACACATGTGTGCATGACCGCTGCAGCTGTCCAACACCCTTCACACACTCCTGCTGAAATAGCACCAGATGAAGCAGACCTCTAGCTTATTGTGTCCCAGTATGAAACTCCTCTTCTGGGCAGAGGGTGAGTCGCGGCCTGCTGACTGGACGAACATGCCTGGCCCTTGTGTTGGGCCGATCACACACACACTCTAATGAAAAACCCAAGTCAGGACACTGATGAGCTCAGCTGTAACACACACACACACACACACATTTGCATGCACAAATTAGTTTTAGACCTTCAGAGGACTTGGGGTCTTATGTCCCAAATGTGCTGTACAGTATAAATGTATGTATAAGTCATAAAAAAAAATGCTTCCCTTAGGAATCAAATCAACATATTTTTACCCTCGACGAAGCCCTTCAGCCATGATGTTTTTACAAACTTTGCTGCTCAATAGTCACATAAATAGTCCAGTCATTTCTGTCAAAGTGCATCATCAAAACATTTCTCAACGAGCATCCAGATCTTAATTAAAGTCTCTCGTCGATGTGGTTTAGGATACAGTCTAAGTCCTGAGTCGTTCAAGTTTTTGCTCCTTATTAACTAGTCTGTGAGGCCTTACCTAAGATCTGGACAATGTTGTGACAGTATTGATTATATATATAGTGCTCTAGACTCGAGCTCCTGTTTCTAAACTAAATAAACTATTTTTAAAAATGTAAACGTGTCCTGATTGTTTACGTCTGAGTTAAGTGGAATAATGTGTAAATATGATTTTTGAGTGAACCTGTCGTCTACAGGAAACGGTTATTAAAATGATAAATCATCCTCTTCTTTGCAGATCATTAGTTTAATGTGCATTGATCTTTCATTTGGCAGCAGAAGGATGAAGAGGAAAATAGGAGATGGTTTGTAGAGCGAGTTTCCCTCATTCATAATTACGGCTACAAATGTAAGACCAAGGGCAGTCTAACAAAAGGTCCGGTCAGGGGAAAAAAGGCAAGAGAGATAGCAAGTAGAGGACATGGGAAATCTCCAAAGGCTTTGAAAGTAGTATACAGCCCTTAGGCTATCCTTTCTCCTGCCATATACCTGAAAAAACATCCATCGTAGCCAGAGGACTTTGTGGAATTCAGTGTAAATTAAATATGAGCTTGTTTCAGCAAGTAAGTAAACCAGCCCTTACAATACGGTAAAGAAATGTGACTTTTTCATGAGCATATCTTAATATTTTTCCTCGTCTTGTGACTGGATGGAATGTAATTATTAGATGAGCAGAAAGCATCAGGGTCTAAAACTGCTTGAAGTTTCAGTACTTCGGTTTGAAGTGGTTTGTCTTTGAACAGAAATGATCCAGAGTGCGATGACATCTCCGTATCTTCTGGTACGTAAAGGAATTTTCTTTAGAAGTGCTCAATCGTGCCTTTGTGTCACTCAAGCCGGGGAAAGTGAAAATGAACGGTGGTCAGAAACATCGTATCAAACAGGCATCTTGCTGAGTCTGAGAAAGAGAAATCTTTCTTTAAAGATCTTATTTTATGAAAGGCCATACTGTTGTCACCCAGTGGTAACATGAGGAATCTGCAGGGCTCGCTCTTCAGAACGGAGGATGCTTCAGTTTGACAGAGCTGGCTGTCCAGGTTTCTCACTAGGACCTGTTTTATTTATTTCCTGAGCTTGTGGGCGAATGAGAGGGGGTATTTGTCAGGTGAAAGAGAGAAGAGGTATTGAAGTGTATAAAATATTCACCAAAGAAGTAATGATTCCCCTGGACAAAGCAAAGGGGCACTGAGAAGAGAAAGAGGCTCTGAGAACTGGAGGTGGAGAACAAGAGAGGAGGATACAAAGGCTCCCAGCCCTTTTTCTGAGAGAATGGCAGACAAAAGAGAAGAGATGCCAAATAGATTCCTTCAGATGCCGTTTTCACTTTCTCCAGTGGCACCAGAGTACATCAGCGGTTATGAAGCACTCGACAGACGGTAATAAATGTGCTAAAATGCTATTGTAAAAGGCATCTCTGAGGGAGAATCACAACACTGTCCTAGAGGTATGGGCATCTCTGACCCCGTTCATATTTATGATGATTATTATCACAAAGTGCAAATGCATTTTGTCATATTTGAAGAAGAAAAAGAAGCAGAAGCAACTGGTCAGATAAACTAAAGTCCTGCCATGAAAATGCAGGAACAGGACTGAGAGAGTAATGATATTTCAATCCACATTAGGATGTACGATACAGGCTAATAAAATGATAAATGGTAAAATACAGTTTTACAGGAAGTGAGAGATTCCAGAACCGAGACCAATCTGGTGGTGGTGAGGAGGAAGCAGGCCAATGACATCAATAGAGCAGACAACATGCTTTCTGTTAAGTCGATTACACAGTAAATCTGCCAGTGTTAAATCAACACTATTAGAGTTAAATTTACACTGAGGGTGTCAAAATATAACACTCTCAGTGTAAATTTAACTCTAATAGTGTTGATTTAACACTGGCAGATTTACTGTGCAGTAAATCATGATTGGCCAGCAAGCCTGATGAGTGAGTGATATATTTTTATTTGCTGAGGGATGAAATGAGAGAGCTCAGAGTGGCTCAGCAGATTAAGGTGCCGTCATTATGATATGAGGATCACATGTTCGAATCCTGGTCATGCTGCTTGCCATCAGCAGCTGGGGCCCAAGGGATCTGGGTGGGTAAGATGTCACTCTCTCCCCAGCACTACTAAGTAATGTCGGCTGGCTGAGGTGTCTGCCAGGCAATCCATCAGAACTGGGGATTTGCGTTCCTCCAGCAGTTGGGGAAAGAGGCGGAGCTTGACTTCACATGCATCGGAGGAGGCCTGTGTTAATCTGCACCCTCTGGGAAGAAAATTGGGTAAAAAAACAAGAAATGAATGACTGATGAAGCATTAGGTCTTTCACTAAAGCTTCAATTTCTCTTTCTTTGGGGTTATGACTGCAGGTTTTATGCATGAGAGGAGAAAGGAAGAAGAA
>BRDA01084261.1:24560-41734 GCA_036984385.1 Crenuchus spilurus | reverse complement strand
ATATAACTGTAACTGTACTGCTAGCTCGTAGGCTGCGTCCTGTACACCAGCTCATAGCCAACACGCTGTGTGGCACTCTCATAGCTAGCAGTACAGGGTTGTACTGTACTGTTCTCATGACAAAACATGTTTTTGGAGAGCAGCCAGGAGTCTGCGATGAAAAATCGTGTGGTTCATGACCCTGCGTCGCCGAGCAGTCGTAGTGCAAAAGCCACAACAGCTGAAAGACTCGCGACTGCAGCTCAACCAGTCATGTTGTGTAAATGGCACAACTACCGACGACTCAAAAAAGCCACGTAGTGTGAACCAGGCATAACTCGGCCATGAGCTCCAGCTGGAGTAAGATATCCACCAATGTGGGATCTACCAGTACTGACAAACCCAACAACTTGAGCTGAGCTCCACCTGCAGTGAGACCTCCACTGACGAGCAATGAGCTCCACCCATAATGCACAACCCAGAAAATTGAGCTCAGATCTACAAGCTGAACTACAAGCTTCACTCATAATGACAAACCCAATAAACTGAACTATGAGCTACAACCACAGCGCTGACAAACCCAATGAACTGGACTATGAGCTCCACCTGTAGCAAGAAACCCAATGAACTGAACTATAAGCTCCACCCGTAGTGACAAACCCAGTGAACTGAACTAGAAGCTCCACCCATAGCGACAAACCCAATGAACTCCACCCTTAGTGACAAACCCAATTAACTGGACTATGAGCTCCACCAGTAGTGACAAACCCAATAAACTGTACTATGAACTCCACCCGTAGCGACAAACCCAATGAACTGAACTATGAACTCCACCCATAGTGACAAACCCAGTGAACTGGACTATGAGCTCCACCCATAGTGACAAACCCAGTGAACTGGACTATGACCTCCACCAGTAGTGACAAACCCAATAAACTGTACTATGAGCTCCACCAGTAGTGACAAACCCAATAAACTGTACTATGAACTCCACCCGTAGCGACAAACCCAATGAACTGAACCAAGAGCTCCACCCATCGTGACAAACGCAATAAACTGTACTATGAGCTCCACCCGTAGAGACAAATCCAATGAACTGAACTATGAACTCCACCCATAGTGACAAACACAGTGAACTGGACTATGAGCTCCACCCATAGTGACAAACCCAGTGAACTGGACTATGACCTCCACCAGTAGTGACAAACCCAATAAACTGTACTATGAGCTCCACCAGTAGTGACAAACCCAATAAACTGTACTATGAACTCCACCCGTAGCGACAAACCCAATGAACTGAACTAAGAGCTCCACCCATCGTGACAAACGCAATAAACTGTACTATGAGCTCCACCCGTAGTGACAAACCCAATAAACTGGACTATGAGCTCCACCCGTAGGAGCAGACATGGAAAAACAAAAGGACACGTAGGCTAACAGGCTAATATTTAAGCAGTTGACCCCTAAAGGAGAGTTTGACTGTATTTAGCTCAGTTTAGAACAGAAATGTATTTGAATGCGTTAGTGTTTGGCATTTTAGACTAAACACAGATGTTTTTGCGGTTATTTTAGAGAAACACCTGTGTGACTCCGAGTCGGTAATAGCCGCATGCTAACAGCTAACTACAGAACATAAACACTTTCAGTGATAAACCCAGTACACTCACAGTTAATCAAACTGACATTAACACTGAACTTGCATGTTAATTCTAACATAAACGTAAACCACTTTATCACTACAGTAATGTTGACAAAGCGGACTAGTTATTAGAGCTGATGCTAACAAAGCTAATAAAGCTAATATATAAACACCACAGAACAGGACTCTAGATAACATGTCTCTCTTTAGTGTTATTTTATTTTCTGTTTTTAGCTATAAATGTACATACACTACTATTTTGTGTTTTATTTGTATTTTAGCTACGTTTTAATCTACAAAAGTATATTTTTTATCTGTAAATGTACTTGCACATGTACATTTATTAAATAAATACATATAAGTATTTTTACTATCTTTAAACACTTATAAAGCTAGTGTTGTACTTGTGTTTTATTTGTTTGACCTGTAAATGTACTTATGTTGTATTTTTATTTGATTTTAGTTGTAAATGTACTTACATAATGTAGCTGTAAATGTGTAAGATGTCGTATTATTATTTGTTTTCCGCTGTAACTATACTTACACTGTATTGCTTAATGTTAGATTTTTATTTTAAGTGTAAATTAACGCAAACTGTGTTTAAAGATGAATTTTACTTGTAAATGGACACACACTTTACTGTTTAATGATGACTTTTAGTTGTAAACACACTCACCCTCCGCTCTTTAGCTGCTGTAGATTATTACGGTTCTGGTCGGTAAATGATCCGTTAAAGTCGTTTAAGCTTTTATTAGAACAAATAAAGATCATCAGCACACCGTACAGCTCGTCCATAACCTCACTGACCACTAACACATTTCCTTTGTTTGTCTCCAACAGGCTGCCATAGCTGTTTCCGGTGGTGACGTGTCACTATCCGATTGGCTAATTAGTACATCACTCAATATTGATCCCACGTCCTTTAAAGTATTATTTAATTTTTTAAATATTTACAAACATTTCTGTAGGTTATATATGTAGTAGCACCGCACTTTAATAATAATAATAATAATAATTTAAAACTTAACTATGAAGCACCTTTTATTCATAAATAAAACGATGCATTTATGAAACTGGCAATATAAACACATTTTAGAAAAGACATAAAATTAAACGTAGGTCAGAACTAAAGGTTATGGCTATAACAAAATCATAAAATAAATTATGAAAGTAGCATGAAAACGTGATAGTAATAAAAAAGGAAAAATTAAAGATATAATGAAAACGTTTATATTACAAATATAAATAACAATATGAACAATTTCAGAAAAATGTTAAGGTAAATTTGCAAATAATTTGAATATTCCACCATCTACAGAACATAACATCAAAAGATTCACAGAGTCTCTGTGCTTAGGACAATGCTGATGGTCAATACTACATGCTTATGATTTTCAGGCCTGCACTGCATTAGAAACAGGCATGATTCTGAACTGGAAATCACTGCATAGGCTCAGGAACACTTCCATAAATAACTGTATGTGAACAGTTTGCTGTGCAAATCACAAATGCAAAGAATAATCCATAAGTCAATACAATGCAGACACTGTGACTTATTCTGTGGCCCAAATGTCATTTAAAATGGACTGAGGCCAATTAAAAAACTGTTCTGGTGGTCAGAATAATGTAAATTTGAAATTGTTTTTGGAAACCATAGATGCAGTGTTCTGCAGACTCAATAGCAGAAGGACCATCCAGCTTGTTATCAGGACACAGCTCAAACGCCTGTGTCTCTGATGGTATGGGAGTGGCATTAGTGCCTATGATTTGACAGCTTACAGATCTGTAAAGATACTATCAATGCTGAACAGTATATAGAGGTTTTAGAACAACCAGAGTTAAGAATCACTAATATTCTAACTAAAGCTCAAAATTACATCACTGAATATCCACATTATCAGTCCTGAACATGGCAGGATGATGTATCTTTCATTAATAATATGAAATAGGATGTTATTTTGATAATGGACTCCACATACACACATTTATGTGATCTTGTCTTGTATCTGAATGTTACTAAAATAGTAATTGTAGTTACGCCGTCCATTAATAGAATTGTAATTATTAAATAACGTATAGAAACACTTGCCATACAAACATGTTATGTTGTATTTTGTCATGACATTTCTACATTCTGCTGGAACGTAATCCAGCTGTTGTGCATTATTTGTCTCATCTTCATAATCAGGAAATGAAATGAGATATAAAATGGTTATAACACTGAAGTTCATGCCTGTTAATGGTGTTTAAGATTATATGTCACAACATGTTCAAGAGCAACAACAACATTCTTAATTAGTATTATAAAAAAGCTCCATCCATCCTTTACCTTATACCCTTGATTCTGATCAGGGTCACAGTGAATAAAATAGGTCTATAAATGTAAACATTTTCAGTTTAGCCAATAAAGCATCAGGGCAAAACACACTGTAACTTCAGTTATATTACAATGTACATACACATACAAACAGAAATCCAGCTCGCCATGTATCTGCGGTCTCAATCACCAATTAAGCTCATAATGAGAATGATTAATCAGAGTCTCAACTGAATCTCCAAAGTAAAGTTTATTGAGTAAAGCAATCAGACAAGACACAATCTTCCCCACCAGAATACAAATTTACAGAACATTAAATAATTCAACCAAAATGGTACATCATTTCTATTGGATATACATTACATGTACCATTAGGAAACAAAAGTAATATTTATTACTACTATGTAATATCACACTATAAATCTGCCACCTTAAATGTGTGTTAGCATTTAGCAAGGCCAAAGTCATAAACATTGTTCCAGGTACTTTATCTGAAGAACCTTATATCTATTGAGAACTTGGAGAGTATTAAATGTACACAGAGAAAAACAGTACACGATTTTACTAATAAAATCAATGAAGTTTAGTATAATTAAAAGCAACTGTAAAAATGCACCAGTGATAAATAACCATAATCCACTGTTCACTGGTGTGTTGTATGGTGATGTGTCCAGTTACTTCAACTAAGTTTGACATCTCTGATGTATTTTACTGTAGTAACTCACATAAAAAACACCTGAACTGTAAGAACAGTGTAGCCTCATTAAAGCCTGGAGGAACTGAATGCCTCTTTACCATCATAAGATTTATACAGTTTTAACCAATAATAACAGAAATCAATGCAACTTTAAATAGGACACAAACTGTAAACAAATAAGGTTTTAGTCATATATATTTGTTTAACAATTTTGAAGATATATAGTCGTATAAAGCTGGGATTTTGGAAGTCTAGCTTAAAAGAGAACTAGACAACAATAACTTTATCCATTTAACAATGAATCTGTGACGTTCAGATTTCAGTCTTATTAATTGAGTCTGATCTGCAGGTGATGGCTGAATGTGGTACTGATTAATATGAAAGCCTTACTACACATATCCCCATATCACTTCTCAATGCACCAAAACATCAGAATTTAAAGTGTTTAGTTCTGTCCGAGTCTCTCTTAGTCCTTTTTACACTTAACTCAGAAGTAGCTGCTCAGCTAAGACATGTTTTGTGATCAAATTTTGCTACTTTACTTTAGAACAGGGTGTCCAAATCCAGTCCTGGAGGGCCGGATTCCTGCAGAGTTTGGTGATTTCTCTGCTCTGACACTACAATTAAACCTGCTCATTACCAGCTGAGCTGAATCAGGTGTGTTTGATCAGGAAGATCCCCAAAATCTGCAGGAATCCAGCCCTCCAGGACTGGATTTGGACACCCCTGCTGTAGAACCATGTCACAGATCAATAGTCACCTAAATACCACAGTAGCTTTTGTAAAAAAATTATGTATCATTTTGAACCACGGGAATTTTAATGACTAAGCAATAGGAATAATGAAGTTTTTCCATATATGTAAAAGCTTAACATCCCCTTTTGTTGATTATTTAAGTGGCTTGTTGGTTTTAAGGTATGAATTTTGGAAGCTGGATATGAGAGGTGTTGTGAGAGGAAGGTCGCCAATTAGATCCCCTGGCAGGACATGCCTGAAATGCCCTTAAACAAGGCACCTAACGCCCAACTGCTCCACTGGCACGTGTTCATTGCACCCTACTGTGTGTTTGTGTCACTGCATGGATGAGTTAAATGTAGAAGTCAAATTCCTCTGTATGCAAGCACAATGGCCAATGATTGTGCACTTTCACTTATTGGATCAAGTTTAAACATGTGTGCCGCGGCGCTGTGTCACATTAGGGCTCTCAATACAGTTAAACAGCGGAATGGAGCTGTGACTCGGGACAGATGAGTGAGGCAAGGCAGTAGATGAACGCCGTGCAGAAACAGCAACAGGACAGTGACAGTTTTAGCTCTTACTGCTCCTGCTGTAGTGTTTAATTTCCTGCTCCGGCGTCAGACAGCTCTGACCAATCAGAGGAGACAACGTGTTCACGTGGTTTGTTGGGACGCATTTTGGTATGTTTAGGTTTGTGCTTGTGTGAACCCAAATAGCAGGGGAAACACTCAAAGTTAAAAGAACGTGGTCTGATTCGGACCAGAGAAACAAACTACCAGTGTGAAAACAGCCTAAAGTTATTGATGACTCATATACAGATTAACAAACAGGAAAATATTCAGCTGAGAAAGCTCAGTTAAGCCACTCTACCTCCAGCTGTCCAACCTTAACAAATCAACATAACTAGTACTTTGTCCTCACTGACCATCTGTCTCTGTAGGCTTAATCATCTCCTGTATTAATGCACTGGTGTAGCTGGAGAAAACTCTCCACAGTAAAACTCTTCCCACACTCTGAGCACTGATACGGTTTCTCTTCTGTGTGAACACACTGGTGTGTTTGGAGGCTAATCTTCTGACTAAAACTGGTTCCACACTCTGAGCACTGATACGGTTTCTCTTCTGTTTGAACACACTGGTGTGTTTTGAGACTAATCTTCTGAGTGAAGCTCTTCCCACACTCTGAGCAGCGATATGGTTTCTCTCCAGTGTGAGTGCGCAGGTGTAGATGGAGATGACTCTGTGCAGTGAAGTTCTTCCCACAGACTGAGCAGTGATACGGTTTCTCTCCTGTGTGGATGCGCTGGTGAACTTGAAGATCACGCTTTTGATTAAAGTTCTTCCCACACATTGAACAGTAATATGGTTTTTCTCCCGTGTGAATGCGCTGGTGGAGCTGAAGGTTACTCTTCTGATTAAAACTCTTCCCACACTCTGAACACTGATACGGTTTCTCTCCTGTGTGAACCCGTTGGTGGAGCTGGAGGTTACCTTTTTGATTGAAACTCTTCCCACACTCTGAACACTGATACGGTTTCTCTCCTGTGTGAATGCGCTGGTGTGTTTGGAGACTACTTTGTACAGTAAATCTCTTCCCACACTCTAAACACTGATAGGGTTTCTCCCCTGTGTGGAGCCTCAGGTGTTCATTGAGATGACCCATTTGATTAAAACTCTTCCCACACTCTGTACAGTAATACGGTTTTTCATCTGTGTGAATGCCTTCATGTATTTGAAGATCACTCTTTTGGATAAAGCTCTTTCCACACTCGAAACACTGATATGGTCTCTCTCCTGTGTGAATGCGCTGGTGTCTTTGGAGATTACTCTTTTTATTAAAACTCCTCCCACACTCTGAGCACTGATGTTGTCCTGATTTGTTTATGTTTTGAGATGTGTAAGTATAGAGAGTGTCAGATGATGTTGGAGAATCAGAGGTACTGGATGCCATGTTGTCTTTTCTAATATCAAGTGAGCTTAGAAGTGGGATGTATTTCTCTTGGTTGTCTCCTGAAGTCTTTGTGGATGCAAACACCAGGAGCAGAAGACCTTCAAGAAGATGCCATTCTGTCCTGCAGGAGAAAGAAAAATGCAAAATTTAAATGCAAGAGACGTGTGGCAAATACAGAGGTAAACTATTTGGTCTGTCTTCTTGTATCTCTTCTATAGTAGGCAATCATTATAAGTCAATTCCATCTAACTTAAATATAAATACAGTGTCATCCACTTAATCATTTATTGCCACATTGGTATTTGTTTCTCTAAGTACTGTTTCACCCATTATAATGCCACAAATGGCTGTCAGTCAACATTTTGTTTTTGTTTGTTTGTTTTATGGTCTGTGAGGTTAACTTATAACATAAAAGATTTTAGCCTTTTTGGAAATTCACCATAGACTGTAATGTAAAGTAACAATACATAACCAAACCAAGAGACAGCTGTTGGAATTAAATTTGTGTCGTCAGTCAGTTATAATCTACGTCAGCGTGAATATCTGTCCGCTCTGCTAGACCCTTCAAACTCCCTATTGGTACAATAACCAATGACCAAAGGCCTGTACCAATAATGACCAATAACAAGTGACTAATGACCACTCAACAACAATTAATGACAAACAGACAATAACCAATGACTCATGGTCAATAACCAATAATAGTTGACAAATGACCAATTGCCAATAACCAATGACCAAGAACCAATTGCCAATGGCCAGTAACCAATACCCAGTGACTAGTGGAACCAATAACAAATGACCAATAACCATGGTCAATATAAAAAACAACAATGGTCAATAACAAGTGACTAATAACTAATGAGTTACTAATGAATGAACCCATGACCAGTAGCCAATACCCAATGACCAGTGGCCAATAACACATGACCAGTAATCATGGTCAAAAACCAAAGAGCAATAGCAAATAACAAATAACCAAGAATACATGGCTAGTAAGAAATAACCAACGAACAATGGCCAATAACAATTGACTAATAACCAGTGACCAGTAGCCAATAACCAATGATCAATAACCAATGACACATGGCCAGTAACCAATAACCAAAAAGCAATTGCCAATAATAAGTGATTAATAACCAATAAGCAACAACAAATGACCAGTGACTAATAACCCATAACAAATAACTCACCAATGACCAATATCCAATAACCCCAATGAAAGACAAGAGGTTCCTACCCCAATTTCTATTTTATCTTACTGAGTCTCCAGGTAGTCAAATAAAAGATTGTACGTTAGAAATATTATCAAATATTTTCGTTTTCAATCCCAGCTAGCACTAGCACAATGCTCTGAGTTAGCTTTAGCTTAGCCTGAGGCCCAGTCAGTTAAATAGCCCAGAGCCACCACAGCCTGATCTGTACACAGATTATTAGTAATATTTGGGTAATTATTATCACTATTTGTTCTACAGATGAGACAATGTCTTGCTGCCACTGTCCTGGTCTTGTGATTGTCCTGTTGAGGACAAACATCTGTAATAACACTACAGCCTTATTTATTTACACCAGTTAGCCTAAAGAATACGTTTACAGACACTTTTCAGTTCTTCTCCTGTTTACACATCTGTCCTTCAGATTACAGTCGAAATAAAAACACTATGTGGAGTAACACATCACTTACCTTTAACAGTGCAACTCCTGTTAAACAGCTCTGAGACAAAACTCAGACTTAAACCTAAACATCAGGATCTGTCTACCTGTGCTGGTCACTTCTGACCATCCTCAGCTCACTGACTGTTCAGAAACGGACTTCAAAGAACATCTTCAAACCAGCGTCTGAAAGTTGTGGAGCTGGAACACATTAGACACAATAGTCAATCAAATTCTGTCAAAATAAAAGTTCCATCTCAAAATGAGTCGAACCAGACATAATCTTTCTCATCATACCTGAACCCTATGGGAACGCATCCGGTCCGGAATATGTTTACGTTCAAGTCCACACATGCAGATCTGTCTGGAACAACACAAATTCATTGTACTCATTTTTCGTTTAAAATGGGACTTTTATTTTGATAGTCGATGCTTCACTATTACTGTCAACTGCTTGGTGGTTTCAATATTTTTTAAACTGTTTTTAAATTTAACCAAAAATAAAAATACGTACAGACAAATTTTTTTTTTATCAAATGTTTTAAAAGTTCCAATTTGTGACATATATGTGAAAAAATCGAACAAAGCAGAAAAACGAGTGGAACGGAAATAAATTTTTCTTTCACCAAGAATATCAACACACACCGGCGTCCTCTTGTGGACGGCTGGCTAACGGCGGATGTGATGTAATAAATCACGGATTACGGCAGTTAACAAGCTCCCGTATTATAACAGCCCAGCAGGACTCTGATGTGGTCCAAACTCGCCCTGCATACCGCATACAGATCAGAACATCATCTATATTGCTGTCAGAAGCCTTTTTATTTATCTGATTGATGACTAAATAAAGCTGAACATTATCATTAAGCATAATATTAGTTATTTTGACACGTTGTAATAATTGTGTATAATAATCATGTTTGTTCAAGTATATAAATTTTAGCATTATCATTTTGGACAAAAAATTCTGAGCTGTATTTGATCATTCATTGCAGTATGTGGGCCACATTAAATTGAATTAAACTTTATTGTCATTGTGTAGAGTACAAGTTCAGAGCCAGTGAAATTAAGTATTTGGCCAGATGTGGCAAATACTGGTGCCATGTCAGTGGTGCTAACCGGTAATTATTTACACTTGGTGCTTGAAAGCTTGTGAACCCTTTTGGAAATGTCTATATTCCTGCAAAAATATGGTATAAAATAAGTATCACACAAGTCCTAAAAGTAGACAGCAAGACCGGTGTCTAACGTTATTTGAGCCTCCATTGATTAGATGAGGAGAACCAAACACAATGAGAACCACTGTGATGTAACAGAAGGAAATTTGCAGTATGTCTTCAGGACAGGTTTTAGAGACACTACACAGCAGATATCATTACCTTTCATAAACTGGTAAAGTTTTATATCATTCACATAACAGAAAAATTATTCTGAATCCTAATAATTTCCCCATGAAGCAACATATAATAAAATATTAGGCCCTAAAATGGAACCTTGTGGAATAGAAGTCACTGTTCTGTGGTATTCAGATTTCTTTTACTAATCTAGTCTAATCTAAACACAGTGAGTGAAATGTATAAATATTCATTCTTTTGTTACATGGACAAAACTCAAAAATACCACTCTAGAATTTACGATGTTTATTCTGTCAGTTTATCACAGATCAGTCTGACTCCTCTTTCAGTCTCTCTTAGTATTTGACTACCAAGCCCTGCTGATTGTGTTTGTATGTGTATTTAACTGTGCAAGGAACACTATTTGAACAGTGATGGTCAGACGAAGCCTCATGAAACCTTGAGGATTTCCATCCAATACCAGTTTTGATTGGTCCTCAGCACTTTTCAAAGCTTACACCACACAGTACATGGTCTAGTTTCTGAAAAGACAACATGAAAAATATCTAAAACACATAAATGGATATTTAGTTTAAAGCATTGGTGCGGTAGTACGTAATTTAGGCTGCCTTCACATCGACTTTCTTTGGTCAAGACCGAGACAGAGAGAGTTTTCAGTGTGGTCCAAACTAAAATAGCAGGTGGGAAAGGTGCCTAGGACCACAATCCGGACAAAAGGACCAGAATTTTGTTAGAACAAAAGAGGTGGCCTCAGTCCAGATCAACGGAAACATGGTTCAGTTCATTTGCAGTGTGGAAACCCTTTTTTGGATGTTTTAGACCAATTACACAATGTTAAAGCAGACCATAATCACTCATTAAACAGTAAAAGAAAAAAAAAAGAATCAGAAAAACAACAAAAATGAGTTGTGACAGCACATGGCGAGAGGAGGAGATCCAATGTTACAATTAAATTTGCTGTGATGAACATGTGAACAGTCAGCATCTGTTCATTCACTGTGTCAGGGAATGATTTCCCACTGTAACCACCCACTGAATGGATGTCAGATGTAGAGCCTTCTATAACTCAAAGTGAGGTATAGGGAGACCCAGCCCACATAGGTGACAAGTCGTAGGTGTTAGTTCAGTTAGTTCAGTTAGTGTGCTCCATAGTCTGAACCAAGGCTTGTCTCTTTGCTACCTTGTATGTATTTGGTCCAGTTTTGTTTTCACATTGCATTTTTGTGAGCGCAACAAAGACATTTGTATGATATGGCCATGTCCCATCATCATCACTTCCAAACAGGTGTATCTTCCTACACTAGACACTGATTGGTTTGTGGAAGGATGTGCATTAGACGTTGGCCTTCTAGCAAAGTGTTTTCATACTGCGCACGTGGTTCAGTAGATCTGGACCGAGACCACCTCTTTTGGTCCGACCAAATTTTGCTCCTTTGGTTCAGCCCATGATTCACAGCTCCTTTCACACCTGCTGTTTTGGTTCAGACCAAAATGAAAAGACAGAAAGTCCAGACCAAACAATGTAGGTGTGAAAGGACCCTTAACTACAATATGAAACCAACAATAACTGGACCAAATGTATACAATATAACTCAAAGACCATCCATGGACAAGACTTTCAGTTGTGTAAACACCCTTAGACCATTACATCACTGTGTCATTTATAATTTGTCTAAAAGTTTAAAAACATTTGTGATTTGTCACAAATCACCTTTTCACTGTACTGGGTGTCATTTTCCAGCAATCTGACCGTGATCACCCTGCTAAGCTTTCTTTTCTCTGTGAAGGTTCTGATGAGTACTACTATGTCTAAAACTCTTCCCACAATCTGAGCACTGATATGGTTTCTCTCCTGTGTGAATACGCTGGTGTTTTTGGAGATGACTCTTGTCATTAAAGCTCTTCCGACAATCTGAACACCGATATGGTTTCTCTCCAGTATGAATATGCAGATGTTGCTGGAGACTACTCTGTGCAGTGAAACTCTTTCCACATTTGGAACAGTAATACGGTTTCTCTCCTGTGTGAACATACTGGTGTCGTTGGAGCTGACTCTGTACAGTAAAAGTCATTTTGCAGTTTGAGCACGGATATGGTTTCTCTCCTGTGTGAAAGCGCCGGTGTTCTTGGAGATGACCCAGTACAATAAAACTCTTCCCACAGTCTGAGCACTGATACGGTTTCTCTCCTGTGTGAACACGTTGGTGTATTTGGAGGTCACACTGTCGACTAAAACTCTTCTCACACTGTGAACACAGATACGTTTTTTCTCCAGTATGAATATGCTGGTGTGTTTGGAGACTACTCTGAACAGTAAAGCGCCTCCCACACTCTGTACACTGATACGGTTTCTCTCCAGTGTGAACACGCTGGTGTACTTGAACATCACTCTTTTGACTAAAACTCTTTCCACATTGGGGACATTGATACGGTTTCTCTCCTGTGTGAATATGATTGTGTATTAGGAGATGACTATGTCGATTAAAATTCTTTCCACACTCTGAACACTGATGTTTGCGTTTGGTTTCCTGCATTTGTCTGTCAGATATATCTATGTGGCGAGAATCAGATGAAGTTCGAGCATCAGAGGTACTTCTGGAAGTCATGTTCTCTTCTTTATTCTCAATTGATTGCAGTGGTGTTACATATTCCTCTTAGTAGCAACTCATAGCATCAATGTAGAAATGGACACCAGGAGCAGGAGAACACATTCTTTCCTGCAGGAGAAATAAAAAAAAAATGAATTAGCACTATCAGCACACAAATATTGAAGAATGGGCTGAAATTCGTCCAAGCTGATGTGCAGCATCAGAAAATAAGGTTACTTAACACATTTAGTTGTTATTGGTAGACAATGAGGTCACAACAGATATTGAATGCAAAAGGTGTTCTGATCTCAGACATAAAATGTTCAGGTACATTAATATTCAGTTGAAGTGTGTGTCATCTGACTTAGTTAGATACAGTCATGGCCGAAATTGTTGGCACCCCTGAATTTTTTCCAAAAAATTATTGCAATTACACGTTTTGTTATACACATGTTTATTTCTTTTGTGTGTATTGGAACAACACAAAAAAGAGGAAAAAAGACAAATTTGACAATTTCACACAAAACTCAAATTTTCTGACAAAATTATTGGCACCCTCAAATTAATATTTGGTTGCACACCCTTTGGAAAAAATAACTGAAATCAATCGCTTCCTATAACCATCAACAAGCTTCTTACACCTCTCAACTGGACTTTTGGACCACTGTTCTTTTGCAAACTGCTCCAAGTCTCTCATATTTGAAGGGTGCCTTCTCCCAACAGCAATTTTAAGATCTCTCCACAGGTGTTCAATGGGATTTAGATCCAGACTCATTGCTGGCTACTTTAGAACTCTCCAGCGCTTTGTTTCCATCCATTTCTGGGTGCTTTTTGAAGTATAGGTGGGGTCATTGTCCTGCTGGAAGACCCATGACCTAGGATGCAAACCCAGCTTTCTGACACTGGGCCCTACATTGCGACCCAAAATCCTTTGGTAATCTTCAGATTTCATGATGCCTTTCACACAGTCAAGGCATCCAGTTCCAGAAGCAGCAAAACAACCCCAAAACATTTTTTAACCTTCACCATATTTGACTGTAGGTACTGTGTTCTTTTCTTTGTAGGCCTCATTCCATTTTTGGTAAACAGTAGAATTATGTGCTTTACCAAAAAGCTCTCTTAGTCTCATCTGTCCACAAGATGTTTTCCCAGAAGGATTTTGGCTTACTTACATACATTTTGGCAAACTGCAGTCTAGCTTTTTTATGTCTCTGTGTCAGCAGTGGGGTCCTCCTGGGTCTCCTGCCATAGCATTTCATTTCATTCAAATGTCAATGGATAGTTCGAACTGACACTGATGCACCCTGCGCCTGCAGGACAGCTTGAATTTCTTTGGAACTTGATTGGGGCTGCTCATCCACCATCCGGACTATCCTGCACTGCAACCTTTTATCAATTTTTCTCCTCTGTCCACGTCCAGGGCGATTAGCTACAGTGCCATGGGTTGTAAACTTCTTGATTATGTTGCGCACTATGGACAAAGGAACATCAAGATCTCTGGAGATGGACTTGTAACCTTGAGATTATTATTTTTCCACAATTTTGGTTCTCAAGTTCTCAGACAGTTCTCTTCTCCTCTTTCTGTTCTCCGTGCTTAGTGTGGCACACACAGACACACAATGCAAATATTGAGTCAACTTCTCTCCTTTTTATCTGGTTTCAGGTGTGATTTTTAAATTGCCCACACCTGTTACTTATCACAGGTGAGTTTGAATGAGCATCACATGCTTGAAACAAAGTTATTTACCCTCAATTTTGAAAAGGTGCCAATAATTTTGTCCAGCACATTTTTGGAGTTTTGTGTGAAATTATAACTTTCTGGGAGAAATACTTCATTTTCTGGAAAAAATTCAGGGGTGCCAACACTTTCGGCCATGACTGTATAGTTCTCCATGCTTTGCAAGGTTGATACATAAACTCTTGATAAAAATTATGTTGGTTTCAGGTTTGTCATGGTGTAATGAGTGCTAATTATTTTTAGGGTTAGATTATTATAGAGCTGAGACTAGAGGCTAGGGCTGATACTGATCAGGGACTATCATGAAGGATAAGTGATCATTTCTTTAGCTTTATGTCTTATGTGCAATCATTACATACTGTTTAATCTATTTATATTGTTAAATTTTCTTAGCTTTTCTTTTACATCCCACTCAACTTGTGTTTTCCAATCCATGTCTTCAACTCCAATTGAAGACACCTTTGTTGTCACAACCATCTTCCCCACATGGTCATCAGAATCTCAGACCATGGTAGGGGTGGGCTTTGGGATTGCCAGTCTGCAGCTGAGAAGGCTGCAGAGTTCACCTCAGCATTATCATTTGTTCACTTTCCATCCTCCAGAGAAGTCTACAACTCAAACTGTTATATCCTCTGCATTTACATTCTCTTATTCTCAACTGGCAGGGCACAGGTTTGCTTGTCTCAACATGTGAAAGCAAATGCCAGTTTCAACATTTCCTCTTTTGAATATCTGCGCTCATTTTAAATAAGTAATTTATCATCCCCTTTTCCTCTAGGCAACCTCCTGAGTCTCCACTGTGGTTTCAATCTTTCATCAAAGAAACTCATCTTGTTACTCTTGCACAATATCTCAGAAAGTTTCAGCAAACGTTGTTGTTCTAAAAACTGGAAGAATCAGCATCTGATCCAAAATTTCCACTTCCATGTCAAAACCTCAGTCGCCCAAAACACCCACCTCTCTGACTCTAGAGGATTGTCAAATTCTTTGAGGAGAAGATTAATATGCTCAAGCAGTCTTTCATCTCTCTCCACCCTTCCTATCTACTCTCATCCACCTGTTCTCTGTTAGTATGTTTTCTCTTCTTTTCACCAAGTTCTAAAGCTCTTTTCATCCAACTAACTACCCTCTGTATCCAATCTCATCCATGCTGATCGAGTTCATCTCCCATGATCTGATGGGATTATGATGATTTTTACCTAAAATCCGAGCTCTTCAAAGAGCACCTGCTCTAGTGATCCAGACTCTATTTTTTTTCGCATCTGTACTTTCCCACTATTGTAAGTTGCTTTGGATAAAAGTGTCCGCTAAATGCAATGTATTGTAATGTAATGTACCCTAAAACTGGACCAGAATTACATATTTCCACATATAAACAAGCCCCCTTAGTACATACAGAGCAGAAGAACTACACTAGATAAATCTAGACCAGTAGTCACCAAGCCTCCACCTGATGTTCTACCTTAGGTAAGTTTCAATTCCAACCTAAACCTAATACACCTTGTTCAGCTAAAGAACATCTGAATGCAATAATTAGAAGGATCAGATGGGGTGAATCAGGGTTGAAGGTAAAGTCTGTAGGAAGGTAGATCTCCAGGACCAGGGTTGGTGACCAGTGATTTAGACTCTTTCAACTTTAAGAATAAATTATAATCTGTCTGAAAGAAAAACAATACTTAAAACAAGGTAAGACTTCATAAGAATGAAACTCTTGATGTGTATTTTTTGCATAAATTCTCAAATAAAGCATGGACAAAACACTTTAAAACCCACCACATACACACAAGCTTAGAAAGGTGGACAAAGGCTGCTCTCTGTGTTGTTATATTTCTGAGTTTACATGTGAAAAAAATATCACTACCTTTAACACTAGTGCAGCTCCTCGTGATCCCTCTTAAATAAAACAGACTTAAATCAAAGCATCATCTTTTGTCAAAATATCAACATCCTAAACCAGCTTCTGAAAGTTGTGCTGATCAACTACATCCCAGAGTCTGTCCCTAGCAGAAGAGTGAATCTATCAATAACTGTACACAAAAGAGAATCACATTCTGTCAAAATAAAAGTCTTTAAAATAAGTAAAATGAGTTGTGGAGGGGAATTACAGTGCTGAGTCTGTCCCAAAGATCTATATTACTGGATAGGACACACGTGAAGCAGGGCAAGATCAGAAGGAAGACAGCGTTTACCAACAACGAAAGGGCTGCAATGTTTTGTGTTTTATCGCTTTACTTATTGGAATTCTGTCAGCAGAGACCAGGGGATCACATTCCACAAGTATGTATTTAAGGGGAGGTGTTGAGTAAAATGAATAAAATTTCTGAAAATAAAACTGTCTTACACTAAGAGAAAACACATGTCAATAACTATCTAAGTGAGAAGACGATCCCTGTCTGAGACCCTACATCAACTAGTCGTGTTGAAAGTCTTCGACCAAATCCTACAACTATAAAACTGTTTTCTACTACGAAACTAAATTCAGACAAAATAAATTCTCCCTAGTGCTCCTCGACGTGATCA